>JAPYZC010001427.1:0-38292 GCA_030522665.1 Ichneumoninae sp. A BG-2022a | reverse complement strand
AAATGTTATTCGTTTCCTTTATGTTAAAATTTGTTTAAAATCGTAATTTTTAAGTATTAGATAAAATTCTGAAAAAATTCATACGTATTCAGAAAAATTCACAAATCATTTTCGTAATAAAAAAAAATTTGGTTGCCGGTTAATTTGTTACACAATTTTTTTTCAGTAATTTGTTATGAACATTCTAAAATTATTATTGTGCACAAACAATCTATTCAGCACCTTTTATATGCTACAATTTTTTCAGATTTTTTTCTCATCGAGAAGTGTTGTCATTGTGCTAGTACTACCTTAAGGAAAAGGTTCATCGGCTTCGGATGTAAAAAAATCGTTTTACTCTTCATCGCGTACACACGCTTTTGGGAAAAATTAATGTTTCATAGAGTAACATTAGTGGACGGTGAATCTCACCTGTAATACTGTTGACGCAGGATGAGCAGGTCATACCGTCTATGTGTATACTACAAGTGCTATTGACCGGTCGAACTTCTCGGTCATTCGAGTGAGAGTTGTCGGTACGTTCTTCCGAAACGGAAGCATTGAATCCCATGTCGTTCACGGCTTCAACCAATTCACTCGGCGATGTCTCGTCGATCTTGTAATCGATGTAACCAGCCTTTTCCTCAAGAACTACTCTAACATTGACGACACCCGGACGAGCGCCGATCGTTCCCTGGATATTTTTGACGCAGCTCTGACAACTCATTCCCTCGATGTTTATCCTGAGAGTCGAAACCTTGCCGGATTTTTCACTTCCACCCGACGTTCTTGGTACCCTGACCTGGTGGGTTGTTCCCTCGAAATCGGGATCGTCGTCGCCATCCCTGCAATGATAAAAATTATTCCATTAATCATATGACAGACATTTTCATCTTACAAAAAAAATGTTATAGTTTTTGAAGGTTGTGACCGATGAGATAACTTTTTCCTTACGTGCCGCAGCTTTGAAGTCACTTCAATGAAACCAAAAAGAGGATTCCCAAAGTAGATCGTTCCAAAGCTGCACGTAAAGGAAAATGCTCTATCAATTAAAAATGTTCTTTTAATTTCACCGAGTTAATCGAGACTCAGTGCAAGAGACTCGGTTTCTATCTTTCTGTGAGTAGGGATCGACTGAACTTTCTTTTCGTTGTTTTTTTCTTACTAATAAGCCATCATTAATCATATGACAGACATTTTCATCTTTAAAAAAATATATATATTTTATTATAGTTTTTGAAGATTGTGACCGATGAGATAACTTTTTCCTTACGTGCCGCAGCTTTGGAATCACTTCAATGTAACCAAGAAGAGGATTCCCAAAGTAGACCGTTCCAAAGCTGCACGTAAAGGAAAATGCTCTATCAATTAAAAATGTTCTTTCAATTTCACCAAGTTAATCGAGAGTCAGTGCAAGAGACTTCGGTTTCCACCTTTCTGTGAAAAGGGATCGACTGAACTTTTTTGCAACTTTTTTGTTGTTTTTTTTTTTTCTTACCAATAAGCATCGACAGATCCATAATTTCGCGAGATAAGTGGCTTCGTATCGTCTCCCCGCATCGTGGCTCTACCGTTACACTGTGCTTTACGATTTTTTGTTCTACGACCACGTTTACGACGCAACTCGCACCGCAACTACTATCACTGATAAGAAATCAACCATTTCGGCGATTTTTTAAAATATAAAAACGCACCAAACATCAACTGTTAATTTGTTTAAATTGAAATCCTTTCGATGAGCTCGACAGTCCTTGATTTCTCACACGCTTTTACATGTCCGATGCATCGACAAGTAGTGATCTCTATAGGGATATGGAACGAAACGTCTTTAATGATTTTTCACGTCGAACTAAAATCTTCGAGCAACGAGACTGTCCGCTGACTGATAATTTCGGTTATCGCCGTCTCACGACGTCCGGTTCAATGTTGCTTCTGCTTACTGTCTGCTTATCACTACGCCTCGTGGCTTATATTCCAGGGTTTACACCGCTTACGGATGATTACAGTGATAGTAACCATCCATGCAGCATACAAGCACACACGTACTCGAAGCTTAACTTCAACCGGCCGGGAATGACGACGCGTCAATAACCGAACTAGATCCAATTTAAAAATGTAAAAACGTTATTATGATAAAAATATAAACATCTTTTTTAGAAAAAATAATTCATTAATATGAAAAAAATTATATTAATGTAATGTCAAATTTATAGTTTCATCTTTCCATTTTGTATCAACAGAACAATTTTTTTAAATCTATACGTAAATGCGAAAGATTTTTTATCCACTGCGATAAATGAAAATTGAGCGTCGCTTGATTTATTAGATTAACAAATTTTAAGTTTCATGTTTCTATTTTTTAAGAACAGTGTATTTTTTTTATGTAGACGAAAGATTTTTTATCCAATATAATAACTGAAAATTCATCGGCGTTTAATTTTTTAATTTTCAAATTGTTATCTTATTTTTCACGTTTCAACCGCGCGGAGAGGATGCGCGCTCTCGAAAGCGCGCGCGATTAGTAAAACGTCGTCGATAAGGGCAATCCGTCTGACGCAGACGACCGCTGGCTGACCAGTGTACGCACACACATGTTTGTTATGCATTGAAACCGGACGCCTGTTCCGCTGTCGTAATTCGACGATAATGCGTGCAATAGCAAAATGCGATGTTGACTATTTTTTATCGGAGACTATTTAACCAATGTCTCACCGTATTTCTTTGGTCGACCGGCGGAACATGCCAGCGTCGAATATCCGGTGGATATTCAACAGGTGCGCCCGCACCGTTCATCTACACCAGTTTCGTGCTTCGAATCTCTTGTCATCGAATTTCAACGACGCATTAGTTTTATTACTATTCCTACGGTGCCCACATTGAGAAAAAAAATTGTTGCATTAAACAAATTCGCGGTCACATACGTTCAAACCTGTTATTTGGTTGGTAGGGTAGAGCGGGGCAAAATGGGGCAACAGGGCAAAACGGGGTTTTTGGGCAAAACTAAATGTTCCAATAATTGTTTGATCGGACAAGGTGGCAAAACTGGGCAGAAAAGCCACCATGTATCCAAAGGGCGAATTCGGACATCCAAAAATTATTGGAAAATGACGTTTTGCCCAAAACCCCGTTTTGCCCCATTGCCCCTTTTTGCCCCGCTTTACCCTACAAATAAATCATTCTTTTGTTGAACGATTATTTACTTCAGCCGATGCAAAATGTTTCGATACAAACAAAATTTTTATTGCACCAACTAATAACGCCTTTGATCGCAGGTGAACGCGCCTCGGTTAATAAGGTAGAGTGGAGCAAAATGGGACAGCGGGGCAAAACGGGACAGTGAGCAAAATACAAGTTTCCAATCATCGAAGAGCCTCGCTCTTCCCTACAACAATTTTTTGTTCAGTGCACGTATCAACTTATCAGTAATAATTCAGCCATTATTTCTCATTATTTCAGTCCATAGACAACAACAAAAAAAATCTTTTTTTTAAGCATTAGCGCGCTTGGAGATCTTAAAGTAGTTCTTGAAAATAGTGTTTACTTCGGATAAGTTTCAGAGAACTGAGAGGGAATTGCAAACACTTTTTCGAACTTAATAAAAATCTGAACAAAATTCAAGCCCATTAAAGGTGCTGAAACGTTCAATTTGCATAATAATAATTCCAAAATGTTATTAACAAATTGATGAAAAATAAATTGTTCGACAAATCTCCCGGAAACCCAACTGTTTTTTTTTTATGAAAATGACTCATTTATTTTTTCTGAATACGTTTGAAATTTTCAGATTTTTAAATTTCGGTGCATTCATCGGCGTCGAACTTTCTGATGGAGATGCGAACGTGCAGAGTTTACACTTAAGTGACCCTCATTGCCCCTATTTACCGCCAACTATCGTAGGCGGGGGCGCGTCGCATTCCTGAGAGTCTTTGCTCGCGCAATTCCCTCGAACCTCCCCCGCCTTGTCCCTCTCAGCCGTCATCACAGGCCCTCCGATTTAATCTCGAACATTTTATTGCTTCGATGCGTGACGATATTAAATGCCTCCCCACTCTTTTCGCTTCGTTCCAATCGCTTGAACTCGCTTCTCGGATTATTGACCCTTGTCACGGTCTATAAATTTAGCCATCGATAATTTCGTATAAAATTAAAAAACTTACACATTAACATTCAGTTATTATTATTATTATTATTATTATTATTGTTGTTGTTGTTATTATTATTATTATTATTATTATTATTATTATTATTATTATTATTAATTATTAATTGAACATTAATTATTCATTTTATTGTCCGTCACAACAGTCATATTGATTTATGACTTATCATTTAATCAAATGCAAAAATGATCACGTTTACTTTTATTTTACCTTTTTAAAATTGGATAAAAAGTTTCGAGTCTCAAAACACGATTTCGGACGACCGGTTCGATATCTGAAAATCGTCACACTCTTTGACCTCGTAACGCTTTCGTAAAACTGACGTGTCTAATGGAACAGGCGATTTTGCAGTCACGCGGGTCAATAAAATTTTCCTGGCAGGCGGGTCTTGCTCGATCGTCGATGAAGTGTTGAATGAACCGGTTTTCTTATTTCGCGACGTAGACACGTGATCGCGTTATTCAAATGAGATTGGGTTGGAACAAGAAAAAAATCTTAACAACAATTGTTCACTTAATTGTACACCACAACAGTAATAATCCAAGATTAAAAATTGTCTGATAAAATACGAAAATTGTAATGTTTTCTTTCTTTTACCTTTTCTAAATTGGATAAAAAGTTTCAGGTCTAAAAACGCGATTCCGGACGATCGGTTCGATGTGTAGAAATCGTCACGCTCTCTGAATGCGTCGCGTTTTCATTAAAGTAACGAGCAATTTTGCAGGCACGCGGATTCGCTCGATCGTCGATAAATCGTCGAATCAATCGGTTTTCTTATTTCCGTGACGCCCACACGTGACCGAGAGATACAAATGCGACGAACATTGGACCGGCAGAAAGTTATAATTATAATTTATATTATAATTTGTAACGTGTGAAAATTATGTTTTCTTTTTTTACTTTTTTAAAATTGGATAAAAAGTTTGAGTTCTTAAAACGCGATTCGGAACGATCGGTTCGATATCTAGAAATCGTCACACTCTCTAAACGCGTCGCGGTTTCATTAAAGTAACGAGCAATTTTGCCGTCACGCGGATTCGCTCGATCGTCGAATGAATCGGTTTTCTTATTTCCGTGACGCACACATGTGACCGAGTGATACAAATGCGTCTGGCATTGGACCATCAGAAAGTATTCGTAATGAAATTTAAAAAAAAAGATAAAAAGTGATATAACCATTAGAAAGTACTGACCCGAGCAAACGCATGTCTTCCGGCGACGACGACGATTTGCTGCCTCGTCCGGGCGCCTCGCTCGACTTTTGTAATCCAACTCTCGAAAAACTGTCGTACATCTGACGAATTTTCTGCCCCGGTGGACCAGGAAATTTTGTCATGTTTAATTTTTCTTTTGATAAAGTTTAAAAAAAACACAAACACAAATTTTTCTCAATCGACTAAAGATTTATCTTCACCCGGCACACACGAGGCCTGGAAACGAATCAACGCACGGTACAACGCGCGCTATCATACTTTCCCGGAACTTTCACAACTGCATGTTTCACAGTGTCTCCGTGAACGAGCGAAACATCCGGAAATCACCGACGATCGTACACGACATTGCATTGCTTTTAATTTTAAGATTAAAAAAAAATTTATTGATTTTTTTAAATATATTTAATTCGATTATTATCAAGATTAATTTTCGGCCGTGAAACTATTGGAGAGCGTTGCGGATCGCGATCGTACACGAGATTACGTTAATTTTAATTTTAATTTAAAAAAAATGTTATTTATTTATTTTTTTTAATACATTTAATCCGATTATTATCAAGATTAATTTTCGGCCGTGAAACTATTGGAGAGCGCTGCGGATCGCGGTCGAAAATCTCTCGGTTCGGCGCGTTCGAATTTGAAGGCTGTTCGAGACCGACTGACTTCGTACGGAGACTGAGAAAATTCTAAGCGAGCCGCCGAGAGAAAGGAGCGCCTGCTCCAATTCGCAACGAGATTCGCCGCACGTTCGCAGCGGTCGCTTATGATGCTTTTTATCTCCTGCACGAATCACTCACGTTTGTGACGCAGAGCAGCGTGACTGCGAATTCTATCACACGATGCACCAGCGTTCCGCAAAGTTTCACCGAATACCGACAACCTTAATCGTCACGGTTGAGACCTTAATCGTCTCAAAGACTCTAAAAAAAAATAAACACTTCGATCGTCATTTATCAAAAATTTCTTTGTTATTATTTATTTATGTTTTCTCGTCAATAAAGGGAAATGTTTACTTTGTCCAGTTGCTGAGTTTCGATTTTCAATGAATTTCGTTGATCGATTTTGAATCTCATCGAAGCCTTCTGCACTAATCACTCACGGTTGTGACCGAGAATTCTATCACTTCCCAACGTTCCACAAATTTTAAACGAAAACCTTAAAAAATTAAAAAATATTGATGATTATTTTTTAATTATTTTTCGCTTTTTTCGTCAATAAAGCGACTTTACTTTGATATCAATTTTTACATTGCCGAGTGGTTTGGTCTCGATCTTCATTAAATTTCGTTGCTCGATTTTGTATCTCATCGAAACCTTCTGCACGAATCACTCACGGTTGTGCCCGGGAATTCTATCACTTTCCAGCGGTCAACAAATTTTAAACGAAAACCTTAAAAAATGAAAAAATGGATCATCAATATTAAAAAATAAAAAAATATTGATGATTATTTTTTTATTATTTTTCGTTTTTTTCGTCAATAAAGAGACTTTACTTTGCTATCAATTTTTACTTTGCCGAGTCGTTTGGTCTCGATCTTCAATAAATTTAATTGCTCGATTTTGTAGCTGGTCGAAGCGTCTTAAAGTGAATAATACGCGGAGCATCGCGGTCTTGAGTGCCACTCGGCGCGACGCGACATTCGAACTGGGACGGTAGACGGAAGTTGCATTCGATTGACACGACGGCCTGGGAATTAATAACTGTGGTATAGCGTCGAACGAGGTATATTAATTATTGACAAAACGAACGATGTAAAAGTGATTTCACGATTGTACGATGTTTAACGTTGTATTCGCGGAATTAACTCCGCAGCATCGATTCCCATCATCTCGCGTAGATCCCCGCTATTAATTTTCCTGATAATCCCGGAGCGGCGAGTCTCAAGCGACTGACGAGATGACAAGAGGCTCGCAACATTTCTCGTTAAAAGTCAATTCAGTTCGCGCGCGCAGAATTCCCCGGCGCCAGTGAGTTTCATGAATGCGCGACTCCTTCGTTCATTGCATTCAGCGAGATCACAATTTATATATATATTTATATTATTTAAAAAATAATTTTTGGATGCTCTATTTTTATATATATATATTTATATTATTTTTTGAATAATTTTTGGATGCTCTATTTAGTTCCAACGATAGAACCGGATTTTATAGGCCGTTTTGCCCCACTCACCATCAACGCCACCATCTAAAAGCCACCGATGAAAAATATTTCATAAAATTCCAAGGCTACCCCTTTCTAATCCATTTTTCACGTTTTTCAACTTCCTCGAACGACATGATAAAAGGATTTTAAAACTTCGCACAAAGCCTTATTTTGTATATTTTCTCCCGTCGAACATGATGGGCAGCCCGAATTTTTCCTGGCTCCATTGGGAGCCGAGATACCGACCTTTGAAAATCATGAAAATCTACATTTTTTCTAAAGTGGCTCAAAAAGTGAAAAATCGTTGCTCAATACAGTTTTTTAGTTTCAAGGCTATATTCCACTTATTTTTTCCCGCTGATCACGAATATAACAATTATTTTACTCCCAACTCAATATGTTCCGTTTAAATCGCAAAAATACGATTTTTCCTGCATAAAATCTAGACGTTCAATATCTCAGTGTAATTTAGCCCTAAAAAGGCCAGCGGATTCATGATCAGCGGGAAAAAATACGTCGAAATACGTGACAGTTCATTTTGAAAAAGACAAAAACATTTACTAAACAAAATATACATTTTTAAACAAACTCAAATTTTCAGGGAAATAAAAAATTCAAGGACATTCCAGGCCTTTTTCAAGGCTAGGAAAAATTCAAGGACAATTGCAGGAGTCCAAGGACTTTAAGGACCGCTGGACACCATGCATTATCCCGTTTTGCCCCACTGTTCCATTTTGCCCCGCTCTCCCCTACCAGCGACCGCGGTCCCTTCCGGTTTATTTAGTTGCTCGAACTTATATTATTGTTATTATTTGTGGCTAAATATTAGAAACCTTCGAAGGCAACGTCACAGTTCCATAAAATCCACAAGATTACTCAAGGCCGCGGTAGATGAAATGATATCCTGCCGAATACAGAACAGTTCGTTGATAAATCGGAGCACTTTGTGCTCTCATTCACACCGAGTTTCACCAATCAATTCAGCGTTGCATTCAATGGCGACTCTTTCGAGCGGAAGTGCGATGTTCAAAGCAAAGCCGAGGACTGCGAATAACCGCAACTCGGTCGTCGCAAGGTACCGCACGTCTCAGCTCCAAGTAACATCGTCGATGTAAATTCCGGAAGTTCCGAAGACTGGCAACGTAAACGCCTATTGTCTCGATTGGACGCAAGTGAAATCTGAAATTCCACGCTTGAAATCTTCTTGGCTTTGCAAGATGCATTTTAATATATATATATATATATTAATTAATTAGATCAATTCTGAACAGCAAAAATGTAATGACTATTCAAAACAAATGAATAAATTTCGCATGAAAAATAGCCGAAAACAATACTTTCTCTCCTCCAATAAGTCGTAAAGGATGAGGAAGAAAAAATACACTCGTACAGACGCGAAGATAAGATACGATCTGGCACGTTAAAGTCTTATCGTTTGACACTGCAAGTGACGATTCGTGCTTTTTTCTTTTGTACGTCATTCACGGCCCGATGCAACCGCGATATACAATCAAAAATATTTTCAATTTTTTTTTTTTCCTCAATTTCGAAGTTCACGAGCCGAGCCTCAGTCATCGTACAATTCGCATTAAAAATGAAATTTAACTCACCAGTAGAAGAACAAATTTTTGAGCGGTTTGTAACGCCGGTCGAACCCAAACTTTCTCATCTTTAAAAAAATAATCTGACACTCGACACGTTCACGTGTGAGGGAGAGAAATATCTTGACCTCTTTATCAAATACCTCAAGGAAGAATGAATAAAAAAAAATAGAGTCAGTTCGGATTGCGAGACATTTTACGGTCTGCTTAGCCGGATCAAGACACCGGAAGTGAAGTGAATTGTTCTACCGCGAAGCCTGAACGCTTGGCGTAAACACTTGGCCTTTAGGTTCTCGAATCTATGTCGTTCTCAATGATGCACTCGCGCCTCGGTTCACTCGACCTTGAATCGATTTAATAGAGAATTGCGCGAGGTAACTGCAGTTATCGAGGTTGACTTATGACTCACTGGATATCCCCGATCAATTCGAAATTACTTTACATAACACTGTACAAATAAATAAAAATGTCGCGCCTTAATTTCCCGGTCATCGTGTCTCTACCGCGATTTTGAGCCTCGAATCGTCGTACGGTGAAATTCGGAGCACGCTTTGTTTCTCATTTCCTTTTTTCGGTGGAAGACCGTTCGCCGACGAGGCCGCTCGAACGCAACGGCGAAAATGAAAGTGCCCTGATTGCCGATATCAGTCGAGCGCTCGCAACGTTTTTGCGGGCTAATTATTTATTTGCCATTGCCATCGCGCCGATAAGCCGCCGTTGCTAAGACATGCGAACACGGCGGTCGTTGTGAATGATGATGACACCTGCGGCGACCCCGTACTTCAGAATTCCTTTCGTTATTTTTGTTTGACCGTTTTTTTTCTGTTATTCACTGTAAAAAAATTGTAAATTTAATTCGCTGGGCTAGAAGTTTTTATGCCAAAACTGGTACATTTAATGTAATGAAAAATGAATATACTTTTCCATTGAAATTAAAGGAAACTATTTAAATTAAAGTACTTTTGTAGTACAATTACAGTAAATTAAACTGTAAAAAAAATTCGTATGAAGTTTTTATGCATAAAAGTGGTATATTCAATTTCATGTACAATTGTGATGAAAAATGAATGTACAGTGTATTGAAAACATGGAAAATACTTCATTTTTCATAATATACTTGAATTTCAATGAAAGTGTATAGTAATTTTTTATCACAATTTTACATTCAATTCAATGTACCAGTTTTTGCATAAAAGCTTCTAGTCCGGTACATTAAATTCCATACGGATTTTTTTACAGTGTAGCTGCAGTTATCGATGTCGATGTTATGACTGACTGGACATTTCGGATCAATTGGAAATTGTTTTACATGAGCTTATAGAATTTTTTAAGCGTATTTCGCTCGTTCATTTTCCGGTCATTTAGTTGATAGCGATTTTAATCCTGGAATCATCGTACGATAGAATTCGGAGCACTCCCTCGGCGTCGTCTATTAATAAATACCCGAACGAAAAAATATGGGAGATATGGCATCTTTTTTTGTCGCCGGAGTCCGCCGAAGCGCAACCGCGAAAATGAACCGCAAAAATGAACCGTACCCATCGCGTCGATAAGCCACTGTTGCTAAAACATGCAAAGACGATGATCATTTTGAATGACGATGATGCCTACGGCGATCCGCTACTTCGGAATTTCTTTAGTTTGAATTGTCACTGTTGTTATTTCTTCTAAGCCAAGTTTACATCCGGAGAGTGACAACGATGGTAGAGCGCGACCCCGTTTGGTCTGAGCTTATTGTATAACTTGGAATACAGTCAATACAGTCCATTGTTTATAGTTTTTCTGAAAGACTGTTAGATCGAAGTTCATTGCTTTTTCTATTGTTTGTTTATTCTATATTGATTGTTTCTTAGTTGTTTGGTCAAAGTTCATTGATTGTTCTAAATAAATTCTTGAGAAAAAAACGCTGTATGTGTGCAATCTATATCAGAGCTAGGTTGTACTTCGAGTACACAAGTACTTTTTTTTACGATTGGAAGTACCAAGTGCAAGTACTTTTTGAGTACATGCTCGCATATATGATTATATATGATTATCTAAACTGTGCAATATATATCATTTTAACAAGAATTTGCATTTTTTATTTAATTCCAAAAAATAACAAAGGAGCCCGTTCGTCTATTTTAAAGAAATGTTTTGTGAAATAAAAAAAGAACAGTGAAGAATAGGTAAAAAAAATACCCTCAAACCAAAGAATTACGAACATTTTAGTTAGCAATTTTTTATAATGAAGGAGCCATTGAGAAAAGAAAATTGTGAATAGAACTTCAGAAATACGTCAAGTACAAAAAATACTTGAAACTTCATCAAGTCGTTGTGATACTTCATACCTTGTACTTGAAGCAGTTTTTGGTACTTTGCCCAGCTCCGATCTACATTGTACGTGAGATTGAATTTTTAATCACTCACCGTTTTTCAGGAGAGTGACTTCTAGATTTTTGTGATCGGTCTTCATCTTTCTTTGCTGTAAAGAAAAACAAAAAAAATTAAAGATCTTAATGATAATGATTAGAGATGAAAGATCTCATACAGCAATAAGAGCGGCCACAACTATCGAAGGTACGACAGGTTGAATGTTATACTCAAAAATAAATGTGGTCTTTCGCTATGAACAGCAAATACTGAACAACATATTATATTACGAGCTTATTTGCATAATACCAAAGGAGAGAGAAACTCAGATAAGCGAGCAGTAAGCGACAAAGTTCATTGCCTACGAAGCCTGACGAATTAATCATCCGATAAAGAAAAAAAAATTGCTACACGCCCTTTGACTTCGAAGAGAAACAACGGATATCGTTTGATGAGAAATGAGAGTTATGAGATCATACGAACCAGCGTAGATGTCGAGGTCCCCGATATTCTTTTCCTTGCCCAATTCAATGTTATAGCCGTTCCATACTTCCATTGTCACCTGAGAACGAAAGATGATGATGGTAACGTCTGTGCGAGTGATGTTCGCGCGCCAGCGAGACTCGGTACTTAGCAAACGTTAAATGCGAATTACCGCGATTTGTTTTTTTTACAATTGTCGACCAGTCTCTGGTCGAAAAGAGACTACGCTACAAAATTGTTATCGACAACCATGTCGCACGGAGAACGACCGACGAAATGTTCAATGACCAATGACAAATACGAAAGCTAACCTCAAACGCATGACCGTCACGTTCCTCTCGACGCGACGAACGGAACGACAATGAGAATATTGTCAACGTCGAATTTTTTGCGGTGATCCCGAAGATAACCGCATAACATAAATAGTCATCTTTGGCAAGTCTCTGTCTATGCTTTGGGAAGAAAACAACATTGTTCACTCATAGAATTTTGTTTTCCAAGTAAACTTTCCTCGGGCGAATTTTGTACGATGCAAAACACCGACGTTACAACTTGGCGAAATTTAGTCTCGTGCGGATATCTTCAGGATCATAATTTTTAGATAACAATGCAGGTCTCGTACGCGACGAAAACAGTTATAAAAAATTTTAAACGTCAAGCGCACGGCAATTCTTCTGTTTTTTAAGTCCTAATTTATAACTTTGATATAAATGCAGATGATGCAATCCTTTTATATTACAAACATCGACCAGTCTCCGGCTATGCCATGGAATTATCGTTAACCATGTCGCACGGTGAACGACCGATGAAATGTTTAATGCCCGATGACAAACACCAAAGCTAACCTCAAACGCATGGTCGTTGCGTTATCTTCGACGCAATGAGAATGAGAATATTGTCAACGCCGAATCTTTACAGCCAACGACACGGGACTGCTTCGTACGTGACGAAAACACGTTTGAACATTTTTTAAGTCTAGCAGACGAGAAAATCATAACGCTGGTCGATCGAGTGATTTTTTACTCCTAAATTATAGCGTTGACAGTGCGATGTAAGGTTTCCGCACGGGTTGTTTACTCACGTTCATTCACCGATCAACGGTTCGTTCATTTAATGATGAGCCGACACTCACGGACTACAGCTAAGACATCGAGATATTGAGAGATCACACTTTCTTCGATCGTATACCCGATTACTGATTAAGGAACGCACGTCGATATGCGTAGGCTGACGATGAACCATGGCTTTGCTGATGCTTAACGGAAGCGACATGGTTTGGATTTATCTTACTTAAATAGCTGGTCACGCAGCCGGTAATTTTACTGCTAAAAAAAATAGCGACGAAACCTAAATTAATGGAATGAACGCTAAAAATTTTAACAAATTTGACTGAAATTCTGAGGCTCTTTCGAACGAGCCGCGGAAGCTTGGGAAATATCAGATACAATCTCCTACAACTAACACAACACGATTGCATCGCCAGCTGATCGTCAGCTGACGCAGTGTGTTCTAGTCTTCGAAAAAGCACCTGTTCCGTTCGTTCAGTTAAATCATAAATAAACTGTTCAGCCTTAGGAACGATTCCTTTCATGCGGTAGTTGCTTTTTTACATGGATTATTAATTAATTACAGTTAACAGACTAATATTGCGAACCGGCGCAACTCACTCTCCGATCTGTCCGAGTTTTGCGATCGACTGTACCCGGGTTTTCGAGCACAATCCACGTCGACATGTGTATCGTTTGTTATTCGCATCAGTGACGAAAAATCTTGACGAAACTGATCGCAAAGATGTGGACCATTTGTTGCTTACCGTAAGGATTGTTCATAAAAAAAAAATTCCTTATTTCATATTGAGCAAAAAATTATGAGGTTGTTTATCGTCGACGTAGCGACGTCCTTGCTTCTCGTTCGTACTTTTGTCAATAAATAACAACGGTTCGTGCTTGCGAAGAAATCGATTACAGTTTTTCAATCTGTATCAATATTTTTTCTTATCTTTTTTTTTTTTAGTGGTACGATTATAGCCACGGCCAAGATGATATTTTTCCTGGCCACCTGCAAGATCTTCTGTATCGCTATAATACTTCCTGTACTGATACTCTACTGGCGACACAAATTCGCCAAGAGGAGAGCTCTGAGAACTGGGAACAGGACGATAGTAGGAATATTTCATCCTTACTGCAACGCCGGAGGAGGAGGCGAGAGGGTGCTATGGGAAGCCGTTATAGCCCTGCAGAAAGAGTATGAATTTCCTTGAATTATCCAATACTGCAGTTAAACATTGCCGGTCTATTGAATTGACAATTTCTGCAGATACTCCAACATCAGCATAGCCATTTACACAGGAGATCTGGGCGTCGATCCAGAACAGATACTCAGGAGGGTGGAGAGAAACTTTGCCTTGAAGATCCAGCCAACAATTGAATTTGTATATCTGCACAGAAGAAAATGGGTGGAGGCTAGCATGTATCCGTATTTCACGCTGCTGGGCCAAAGCCTCGGCTCTGTTTGGATGGGCCTCGAAGCTCTCAACGCTCTGCAGCCAGGTAATATGCAATAGTCAATATTTTCACTACACAGCAAAAAAAATAGTACGAAATTTAATATACTGGAACTGGTAGTTTTTAATCAGAAATTGAATATACGAGCTATTAAATTTCACGTATAATCGTGATGAAAAATTTATGTACGGTATATTAAAAGCTTTAGAAATACTGTATTTCAGTAATTTAATTTAGTTTTACTATAAAAGTCCTTTAAATCCGATACTTTCCTTTAATATCACAGAAAAAGTTCATTCATTTATTATCACAATTGTACATTAAACTGAATGTACCAGTTGTCGCATATAAACTTCTAATCCGGTGCATTAAATTTACGGTTTTTTTAATAGTGAGACTAACGTGGGAAAGAGAGGATGGGGGAAGAAAAAATATTTTTTTTAGGCAATAAACGAATTTCTGAATTATTTTGTTAATGCCGAGAAGATTTTACGAACAACACTTCATTCTTTTGTGTTTTCCCCAGACATCTTCTTGGACACGATGGGCTACGCGTTCACGTATCCCCTCTTCAAGTACGTCGGTGGTTGTCGTGTCGGAACATACACTCACTATCCGACGATATCGACGGACATGCTCAGGCACGTTTACAAGAGAACCGTCTCGCACAACAATCGCCGAATTATAGCGAGAAATCCGTTGTTCTCAGCGGCCAAAATAGTTTATTACAAGATATTCGCCTTGGTGAGTGCGGCGGATGAAATATCGTCGGCGTGTCTCGAGGGCGCGATCGAGGAAAGTTTTCGATCTAACGACGAAGATCGTGTTGACTCCGTCTGTTGTAGATCTACGGCTGGACCGGCAGATGCGCCGAAACGGTGATGGTAAATTCATCCTGGACGGAGGATCACATAAACTCCATATGGAAGTGTCCGTTGAAGACGCACCGAGTATATCCGCCTTGCGACGTCGAGCATTTGACGAAATTGCCGCTACTCGATGACGACCAGAAAGGCGAGTTCATCAATATCGTCTCAGTCGCGCAGTTCAGGCCCGAGAAGGGACATCCTCTGATGCTGCGATCCATGTACGAACTGCGGTCGCTTTTGCGGGACGAAGTTTGGGAACGGGTAAATTAGACTATTCGGACGATTGCTAGTTTGTATAAAAACTTTCTCACTATATTTTTTGGATATTTTTTACCTAATAAAAAGGAATAGTGGAGACGATATTTACACCTATCGTTGGACATAATTTCTACTAACATACGATTTTCTCAATCTAGGTTCGTCTAATTATGATCGGATCTTGCCGCGACGCCGCCGACGAGGCTCGGGTGAAGGACATGCAAGACTTGGCAAAGCATCTCGCTTTAGACGATAACGTCGAGTTCAAGTTGAACATGCCTTATCCGGAAATGGTGGACGAGCTTCAACGCGGTACGATTGGCTTGCACGCGATGTGGAACGAACATTTTGGCATCAGCATAGTCGAGGGGATGGCCGCTGGATTGATCATGGTTGCTCACGCGTCCGGTGGACCAAAGTAAGACAATGCCAAAAATAAATCCTCACTGAAATCATGCGTTTCAACGGCTCGAAGGCGACGTAATTTATCTTTTTTTCTTACCCAGAGCCGATATAATTGAAACGCAGTCGGGCAGCCAAACGGGATTTCTCGCCGAGGAGGCCGAAGAGTACGCGAGAATCCTCGCTTACGTGATAAGCATACACCCGGAAGACAGAAACGTTATCAGGCAGGCGGCCAGGTAATAACTCTAATTTCTTTCTCAAAATCCGACGGTTATTTTGCAAAAATGTAAACGCCGCTAAAATTATCTTTTCAGGTCATCGGTCAGTAGATTCTCGTGCGAGCAGTTTCAGAAGGAATTTCTCCGAGCGACGGGAGCGTTTTTCCGACCGAAGTTAGAATGATGGGCGAAAGTCAGGCCGGAAGGCGGCAAAACACACGAATGTTGTAAATACATAACTACGATTATTAAATTTATTCACAAGTGGAAATAATCTTACATGACGATCGATATACAATCAATGACAAATGGAATATTATCGGAATAGAATCGGAATAGCAGAGTTACGAAATCAATTCTCTGAAATCGTGTGGAAAAATCAACGCGAATTCTTCGCGTCTCTACGCGGTGGCGAAGCGACTAGTAAAACTAGAAACACAAAAACTGACCCGCGGCCATTAAGATCGTGGGGGAATCTTTTCGTTCACGAGCCCGCAGCCTTCGCATTCGAGGACGTAGGGTCCGAGGTTGCCACCGTTGACGGTGTCGCGGGGACTGAAACGAAGTCCTCGATTACCCAGCATTATCTCGGCGATCTGAATCGCCGTCTCTGTGTGCCTCGTTAATTTTCTATCGCCGACGAGAATTCGTGAACGTCCTTTCGCCAGGGCCATCAGCAGTATTATCTGGACATTGGAAATGGATTAACGGGTTTTCAATGTGACTGATCGTTCGAGAAGTATCGACAGTAACAACGTTGGATGAACGTAGAAAAAATGTACCAACCTGATCCTGTATATGCTCGTCGACGCAGCTGCCGTTCATTAAAGGTCTAAGTATGAGATCAGCCGCTTCGACACCCGGAGGATTTCCCTCGCGCCGATTGGAGCCGAGACCGGAACCACCGTAGACGCATCCGCTGCTCGTCTGGCAAACTATGCTGATATTCGAAAGAACGATCCCATAATAATTTGCCGATCGTCATCGACGCGAGCAATATTTGCGTGCCGTGTAAGTCAAGCTTACTTGATCCCGGATCCATTGCCTACAGCCATTCCTCTGTCTTCTCGGTAGGCTTCGATGTTGATGGAGGGCACAGGGATGCTGCTCGACGCCAGCCTCTCGGATATCGTCCTCTTTGCGTCGTCGGCCATCCTGTGCGCTTCCTTCGCAAACAAAAGTGGAAAAATTAATTTTTATGAGATTTAACGTCATCATTGAACATCATCAATTTTACCGTTAATATCAGCGTATCTTACGTACATTGATATTGACCGAGCCAGCGACGTAAGACCAGCCGGATATCCCGATCGGATCCCCCGGATTCGTAATCTCGACTGCATTCAAATTTCTCACGGGTTTTATACGCAAATGTACTTCCCCGCCGCCCTTAGGATAATATCCCCTTGAATGAGCAATAAAATTCAACGTTTAATGTTGCACGAAAATTAGCTCGAACTATGATACAGTAAAACACTTTCACTGTATAGTAAAATAATAATAAAATAATCGGTTCATACTGTGCAGCAAATATGAAACACCTGTTATGCCATAATTTTGGGAACTCGGTTTTTATAGCATATGGAACGGATTTCGAAATTCTATTCTATATTCTATAATTTTGGAATTTCGGTTTTTTGTAGCATATGGAACTACCTTTTGAGTACCGTAAAATCAAAGTCTGCTCCAAATTTGTTGAGATGAGGTCTGAAGACCTCGGAGAGGTACTCTATGTGAGGTCCCATAGGCACGTTGGTGCCTCCTCTGAGGATCAATGTAACAGGATCTTCGCATGGTGAGAAAAGCGCTACAGGCAGAGCCACTTGAGCCAGCAAGCCTATGCATCCTGCGGTCTGAGTGTCTGCTTTGAATTCTCTCTTCTGATATTTGAAGGCACCAGGATGGAATTCCAAGCGTGTCGAGCCTATGTATCCTCCCTTCACCTCCGCATTGCACAAATCTTGAACTAACTCCACACCTGAAAAAAAAAAAATCATAACTAAATTACCAAAGCCGGACAACAAAATATAATTCCAGTTTATTGTAAATTTCAACAGCTGTATGGAGTATCTTATGTTTCCAGCAATGCCCAAAAAAAATGAAGAGAGTCGGTACCTTTGAGATGCTGCGCAGCGAGTCCCGGCTTAGGACGTCCAGCTCGAATGTTGTCGATCTCGACGGGTATTCCGTAAAGAGCGCTCAGGCTGAGAGCGACTCGCAAAACTTGACCACCCTGTCTATCGACAATCGCACAAATGAGTTATAATATTTTCATCGGCGAACCAAAGGAATAAAAAATGTACTAAAAGAAAAATACTGAACTGACAGCGGACTTGAATACGGAAAATTTTATACTCACGCCTTCGCCGAGACTCCCGTCGATTTTCACAATTTTTGACATAATTTCAACGTGGACATTCGCAGAGATTAGCGAAAGATAGTGAGCGGTGCGGTACCCGCGAATTTCAGACTTTATGGATGATATAGCGCATCATTAGTCTGGCGACCGGGACGCATTTAGCAGAAACACGGCTGCAAGAAACGCGTGCATTATAAATAGTATTTAGCAACGACGTCTGCGCATGCGCGCGGATTGTCTCGCCCATTGGCCTTTCACGCAGTTCGCGCGAATTCGAATTTCAGGGCGTGACGACGATGTCTGCACGAAACGCTAAATAAAATTTAAACGTAGTAGACATTAATTGTTACACATATTTCTTTTATTAGCCGCGAAGAATCATCGACACAAGTATTCATACACTCGATAACTTTCATTGCTATTTGAGTCGAATATAGCATACGGACCGTCCCGGAAGCGACAATTATTTTAAAAAAAGCTTCGTGCTTCACTCTCAATCATTACCAAAAGCTTGGATCGGAGCTGGGGATCAGAGGTAATTTTTTTTTTTTTTTTTTTTTGTCATCGCCAATTTTTAATTTTTTTTTGTTTTTTCGCAATCGTTGTCTCGAGTAAAACTTTTCATTTGTTGTTGTTGATGTTTTTTTTTTTTTTCAATGAAGAAGAGAATCGTATCGAAAAAATGCGGGAGGATCTTCACAGACGTTTAAACTTTGACTTATAGTTAACTAATTTGTTTTTTTCGCATCATTGCCAATAATTATACATAACAATGAATTCCTTCGACAGATTAAACATATTATGCAAACACCATAGCGTATCGCAATAATGTGCTCGTTTCCGTACATGTATATACATATATATTCATATTATCATAATGTAACTTAATTTTTATAAATTCTGTATACATTTATAAATTAAATTGTAAAAAGATGCAATCCGGTATATCGAAACGTGTAAAGTATCGATAAGTTCAGATTCTAAAAGATAAACAAACCGCAAAAAAAAAACTAAGAAAAAAAAGTTGTGTTCGCCACACGCCTAACGATTATCGTACAGTTTATACGTTTCTAACGTCGAATTTAATAGATTAATACTTGTTGGAAAAGAATAATCACGTCGCGTTTGCAATCAACGCATTTAAAAACCAGTCATTTCTTTTTCGATAATATTTTTTTCCGGTAACCGAATCCCATCGTACGGGTCGAACCAAGCAACAGATTTTGTTTGTTTGTTTCCCGACAGCAATAAGCAAAGAGAGTGTTGCGCGCTCGCGCGAGGAATCGTGTGGATCGTTCAATCGAAACGTGTTGCATAATTTATAATAAAATTGTGAACGAAGTGCTTAACGTGCGGGGTACTTTTGAATTTTGCGATTATCCTTTGTCTTTTCATGATTATTTTTTTTAAATTACCTCTTCGTATCCGCTGAATTAATGATTTCAGCGAACCCTTACCGGGAGAGATCGCGTGGGGTTGCTTTGTCGCGCCTCGGCTCTCGTCCTGACTTCGATCCTATCCTTTGCGTTTGTTAAAACCGTTTATAGTATGATCTACGTAAAGTAACATTGTTCACGGGTGGTTTGCTTATTATATCGTGCAAGTTTAAATCCCCGATAGAAATGCCAGGCGCTCTAAAGCGAAAGTGGATTTTGTTTTTTTTCTGTTGTTTCTGTTTTTTTTTCCAGTACTAATCTCAATAGAAAAAGAGCAGACGCTCTTGAGCACTGCCGGACAAGAGTTTCCAGCCGCGTTTGATGTTCAAGTATTGAATAATGGCGCGTATGCAAATAAGGACACCTGCAAGATAGAGAAAAAAGAACAAGTTTTCTTGGTAAGAATTTACGATCGATGTAATAAAAAAAAACAAAAATCAAACAGCGACATATTTACCGAACGCCATGATCAGCCACCACAGCCACGAGTTCTCGCGAGAAGCCAAATCCGTGGAATGTTTCACTATTAGAGTCCATTTGGTAAGGGACAATCCAAAACCAGCGAGAGCACCGTATCGCGAGGCGATCGTGTGGCAGAAGCACATCAACAGCAAAAATCCGATCCAGTTGAAGAAGAAAGCGACTGCGGGATTTGAAAAAAATTTTAAGATTTAAGATTTTTATATTTTATCTGATGCTATTAATCTAATAGAATTAATTACTCTAATAATAATTAATATCTATTAATCTGACCTTCAGATTTAAGATTAAAGAATATTTAAAAAAAGCGACTTGATCGCGACGAATCGCGCAGTTTGATAAAATACAAAAGGGTCGGTCTTACGCAGAAAAGCGGTAAAGAAGGTGAAGTCGGTGCCGAGCAAGGCGCTCTCGGGATCGGCTTCGGTCGCGTCAGCATCAATCGCTAGAATGGTCAGAGGCTGTTGACCTCTCATTCCTCCTGGCTATAGAGGGATTAAAATAATACGTTCGTAAATTAGAAATCGCGCGAAAATATATCGTCATTAAATCATTTATCTACTACCAGATGAATCTGTGGATGTGGCATTGGCTCGCCTTGCAAAGTTTTCTCGCGTTGTACTTCCTCGTAGCTGGGCAGCTTCGTGGCTACTTCGTACGGCGGCGGAGCTGAGAAATCCGGCTTTGGCGGCGGTAATTCCGGCGCGCCCATCTGAAAACGAACGGTCGATCGAGATTGAGAACGGGACGGTAAAATGTCTTTCGGGGTCGAGAAAATAATTACCATTGTATGTGCGGTCGAGGCTTGATTCATACCGGCTGCTGCTCCGGAGTGGCCGGGCAAATCGTCTTCGATGGCCGGGAGTGCGACGGTCAGTTGCGGAACCATAGCTTGTGCAGGCAAGGCGTTGCTTGTATCATTGTTTGTTTGGGCCTGTGGGAAAAATACCTGAGATGAGTCATACGGTAATATGAACAATCAAAGCAAGTCTTATTAGACTGACAGTACTGGAGATCCAGTAGAAGATTCACAAAGTACTGTATCTATACAGAGTAAAAAAAAAGTTTGAACTTTTCCCAACAACTTATTGTTCACAAACGCCCACAGTTTCGATTTGGTAATTTATCGATTGAACCATCCAGCTCTAGTTTTACAAACAAAAGCCAAAGAACAATCATTGATGACACAGGAAATAAAAGGTATTTTTTAACTATACCGCTATTAGTACATTTTATGCAGTTGACTAGTTCCAGCAGTGGTTTGGAAAGGGATCGCATTAGTCCAATATTAACAAATTGCAAACTGGTCTATTACATGTGTTTATACTACGAGCAGTATAGTTTATACCAGGTATTAGTATAGTTTTCTGTTATGCTAATAGGGTTGATAAAATAACTAAACTAGTTTGCAATTTATTAAAATCCAAGTAACACAATCGTCTTCCAAATAACTGGACATAGTCAGCTAGTTTCAAACTGGAATTACATCCACAATACCAATAAAAATATTTGATCCAATGTTTAATCGTGCAAGAATCAAAATATTTGCATAGAAAATATTTTAAAAAATAAATAAACTCTTTCATAATATTTTAGCAGTGCTGTGCGGCAGACAACACAGTAAATATAAGAGATGGATGGAATCTCGTCATTACACTCGTGGCTGTTCGTGTTGAACTAATAAAAAAAATCCTTTGAGTGAGTCACCGGCCCCTTGTAAATTTTCAACCGGACACCGCTCTTCGTTGGACTTTCGAAAAGCATGCGCATGCAACTGAGAGACTCATGTAACCCGACTTGTCTATATAGTGTGGAATGTTTGGAAAATTTATGTGCTTTAGATAAAAATGTAGAAGTTTCAACAGCACCGAGCGAAGGCCATAGAATAATCAACATCATCATTAATTATAAGCAGTTTATCAGGCGTGGGAATGTAAGGTTCGACAATCGTCTTGAAGTTACGTGCGATTATCGCGGACACGAATTTTCAACGTTTTTTTGCAACGTAAACAAGCGATCGCGAAGCTACGTGGGAGACATCGAAGACGACAGAGCGAGAGGTGTGTAAACTTTGGCAGAAGCGAAAGAGCGTGACGTTGCGTCGAATTATTAAGTTGTACGAGGTAAAAAGAAAAACTCGCCCGAATGACGTACCATGTTACTGTCGTTATCCTCGTAATTAGCTTCCAATTCACGAGGCAGACGTCTCATAATATCCTCTGGAACTACCCGGTAGTTCGACGAAAAATTTCTGTCTGCCAATGCAGCAAAATTTTAACACACAATCGATGGCTGACAGCTGGTAATATTGCTGCGACGTTGAGTCTCGTCGAGTGTCTAAAGTCACGCCGCATTACTTTATATTTTTCGAAAAATTTCTACCTTATCGACTCTAGCTCATGACTAAATGCCACGATGCCCGCTCTCTCGGTCTTCTCGCAGCGCGCGTCACGCTTAGAGTCCCGTTTTTTTGTAGTCTACTTACAGCCCCCTTTTTTTACAGTAAAAAGCACATTCGGTTATTTAATACGAAACCGCCCTGTGGAGATTCTCCCAGTAAATGTGGTTGAACGAGTTTTTGTTTATAAACTAGGGGATTTTCAGTAACAATTCATTTGTAGATTGCCGCATTTTCTATCGTAAGTATGGAAATAATTTTTTTTCTCATAACGTGCACAACAACATCCGATGCGTGTGCGCAGTTAAATCGGTTCGATATCGAAACTTTCAAAAACTTGAAAATTCAAAGTTTCCGCTCGACCATTGAACGCAGCATTTTTTTTATACACAAAATTCGTGTCGTCAGAGCGGAGATTGCGTCACTAAAGATGGCGTCTGATGGAACGTCGCGTCTGTAACCACGGAGCTTTGAACGCATCCGGAAGCCAACGGCCGTGATATCTCAACGTTAAGTCCAATAGTATTTTTTGTATAATTCGCGTGGCAGCGATTGTTCGCTCGATCAAAAGACTCGCCGTTCATGAGTTATGAGCTGCGTGGATTATTGGAGCGCCCTTCACAATTTGTGGAGCAAGAAGAGCCGCACGACGAGCGTAGTAGCGAAGAGCGGCCGGAGCGAGTGTTTTGGATCACGCCGTAGTACACAAACGACGCTTGCTCGTCAGCGCTCCTCGTCAGTCAGTCGCTTGGCGATCGTCAGTGAGGAACAAGCTTACGTACAAATGTCCGAGACACGCGAGGTATTCAAACTGGGCGATCTGGTATGGTGTGTATCGATTACGTGACAAAGTACATCGTTCAAAAGTGTGTATCGACCTCGTGAGTTTCGAATTAATCGTTTGTTTTTTTGTCGTATTTTTGCAGGGCGAAAATGAAGGGATTTTCGCCGTGGCCCGGCCGGGTAAGTTACGAGAGAGCGCCTGCTAACGGTTCATTCGTCACTTTACGTCCACCGTCCCCGCCATCGGCTGGCGACTTCTCCCGCCGTTCGTTTTGGCGGGATTTTCACCGTCGCTCGTCGAACCCTCGCGATCCTTGTTAACATTCGAAATATTTTTTTTTTCAAAACACTCGCGCTTTCGACCATTCGGGCGTATTACGACCGCGACAATCTCCCACCACACCCGTTGTTTGAATTTGAATTCGCGCGCATACATAGCGAAAATATAACCTAAATTTTAACGCTCACCCGTCGTGTTGCGATGAGCGCGTACGCGGGAAACATTTTTTACGCCGATCAATCAAATTTTCACATACGCTCGGGATTTCTCGCTCTTGTTTGTCTTCCGCATCGACTCGCGGGACCGAATTCGTTCCGCACGCGGTCTTTCGTCGTCGAGCTTTCACTCCAAAAAAATGTTTAAATTAAAAAATGGAAAAAAGAATTATGTACACTTGGTCTGTTTGCCGAAGCACAGATGTTTTTTTCGCCGAAGGCAGTCGGCCGTAATCGGAGCTGTAAATTCGGAAAATTTTTTAAGAAAAACCTTGAGTCTCAGAATTGTTTGCTAATTGTTGCAAGGCAACCGTGTCAGAGGCATCGAACCATGCAAATGAAAAATAAAAAATACATCGAAACTAACGTATCCTTGGCATTCCAAGGTCTCCCATCCCTCGAAGGACTTGAAGAAGCCGTCGAATACAAAGAAAGGCCCTGTGCAATGTATATTCTTCTTCGGAACTAACAACTAGTAAGTGTCCGAGGGACGAAAAAAAAAAATGAAGTTTGCAGATTTTACGCTCATTGCAGTGAATGCCGATAAATAAATAAAAAATATTTCTTCTAGTGCGTGGATAGAGGAGTCGAATATAAAGCAGTACCACGAGTTCAAAGACACTCTGGTAAAGTCAAGTAAGTCGGGAGCTTTCAAAGACGCGGTCGAAGCTATCGAAGAGTTCATCGCCAAAGGAGAGGTAAAAATTTCTATCGCTGTCTTCGTTATAAAAAACTAATTAAATCTAACATTAAAAAAACAACAACAAATACTATTTGTATCAGGTGTTTGAGGATGGACTCGACCCGGACTCCCTCTTCGACAGACTCAAGGAGGACTCGATGGTCGTCGAGAAGAAGAGTCCGAAGACTCCGAAGCCTCGCAAGGTCAGTTCGAACGACGCGGGTTCGATTGCACTGCGAGTAATTTTATTCGCACGCGAAAGATCGGCGAGACGACCAGACGCGAAATAAATAATTGAGACGAAATATTGACGATCGCAGGAAACTCCAAAGGCCAAGAGACTGGAGAGCAGCGGAGGTGGCGAGCCTCGACGTCCCGCGAAAAAGCAGAGGCGGGAGTCGAGCACCAGCAACAGCAATCGGGTCGGTAGCATAAGTCCAGCAATGAATCACTCGACTCCGCCGAGAAAATCTGGATCCACGCTTCTCAACAGACCGGCCAATATAGCCAGACCTGTAAGTACCGGTTGGACCAAAAAAATCCCGATTTGACCGAGAGACCCGTCGCGTGTCTTCGATATTTTTTTTCGACCCGAAAAAAACAATCTGTATAACGTAATTAACATTTTTTTTTACTTCGAGTCAATTTGAAGGCTACACTTCACTTACACTTACACTTACACTTGTTGGAAAAAAATCCCGATTTAATGGCCGAGACATTTTTCGACTCGAAAAAAAAAGAAACAAATTTTATATACATTTTTTTTTCTCGTTTTATCTTCGAGTTAATTTAAAGCCTTACAGTTGTTACATTCGTCTTCAATATTTTTCTTCGACCCGAAAAAAACAGTTCAAAATTTTGTTTTTATTTGTCTTCCAATCGGATTTTTTGTTGGACAAAAAATCCGATTTTTCCGACGAGACATGTGTAGCGTGTCTTCTATATCTTCTCTTTGGCCCCAAAAAACCTATGTTCTTTTATTTATTTTTTTCTCTTTGAAAGCCTTACACCTAGCGGGGCGCAATTCGGACTCGAGTTAATTACCATTTTTCGGCAAATAAATTTCAATGTTTTTTTTACTATTTGTTCGTGGAATCCGCTACATCAGATAGTTTTTTTTTTCGACGACTCTGCCGGGACACGTCCGCGTTGTAATGCTTCAAATTTCACGTACCGGGGGAGGCGTCCGGCAGCCGGCAATGCTATCTCTCGCGGCGGCAGTGGTTCTCATCCCTCGCGTCGCCGACGGATGAGTTCACTGCCGCCACATTTCTTTACCGATTGCATTCGACGCGATCGATCGTCGCGTTTGAGTTCGCCTGTCGAATCGATCGCGACGATAATACTTTTTGCAACTCGATAAAGATTTTGCGATCACGAGTTACCTTCGTTTTGATATCGTTATCAATGAATTTTTTCACTTGTAAATTTGACACACGAATTCCGTGAATGTTAATCGTGCGAGCTTTTTATCATTCCTCTAAGCTCATTTTTGTTTTAAAACATGTTTTTTTTTTAATGAGACTCATTACAATATCGAGCTAAACGAGACCGACTTTTGTATCCGAATTTGCGGTAATTATGCAGCGCGGTAAAAATCATGTAAAAATCAATTTTCCCAACAGCTCAAACCGAAGAAATGAATTTAACGATATCGATCAATTTCGCGGATATTTAATTGACCATTCGTTTAAACACGATATTATTTTAAATTACCACAAGTAATTCGCTTATAAATTGGGCACAGCAACCAGATTTTTACGATTCCTTTGCAACATTTTTTTAATGAGACTCGTTACAATATCTTATTAAACGCGACCAACCTTTGTTAAATCCGAATCACGAGTAATTACGGAGCGCGGTGAAAAATAATGCAAAAGTCAATTTCGCCAACAGCTCTCGAACAGAAGAAATCAATTTAACGATATCGATAATTTTCGCGGATATTTCATTTACTAGTAATTTACGCACAATATTATTTTTCCTTGTCGAAAGTTACTCGCTTATAAATTCGACACACCAGCCAGTTTTTTTTATCATTCCTTCAAGCTCACTTTCCTATTAAAGCATGATTTTTTTTCAATAAGACTCGTTACAACATGGACTTAAAAGCGACCAACGTTTTAAAATCCGAATTACGGATAATTTTGCAGCGTCATAAAAAAAACCATGCAAAAATAAATTTCTCCAACAGCTCTCAAACGGAACAAATTAATTTAGCGATATCGATAAATTTCCCGAATATTTAATTTGCCAGTCGTTTACGCACGATTCTATTTTTCCCTGCCGAAGGTAACACCGCCCCTGGACGTCGAGACTCTCTCCGAGACCCTCAAGGAGAAGAACATCCTCCCGTCGACCCTCAAGTTCGGTTTCCTCGGACTCGGAATAATGGGCAGCGGCATCGTCAAGAACCTCATCAACAGCGGCCACAGCGTCATCGTGTGGAATAGGACTCAAGAAAAGGTACGTCAAAAAAAACAAGCTTTCAACACACGCCTTCTACTCTAAATCAACAGAGAATTTTGATCGAGAAAGAAAGTGAGAAGTCCGCACGCCGAAGGCGGCACATCGTAAGGTACATCGACGGTGTAACCTTCGGTCGAATTAATCTCGTGCTCCAAACAATGTTCTTTATGGTTGAGGCCTCGATCACGTCCAGGTAAAAACTCACGAAAAATTCTCAACTCGAACACAACGTTCTAAGCTCTTTCTCCCGCAAGCTTTATCAACGGAGAATTTTGTTCGACTTTACGCTCGACAAAAGAGAGTAGGAAGTCCGAAGGCATCGCAAGGTGCGTCGACGGTGTAACCTTCGATCGAATTAATCTCGTGTTCAGGTAAAATTTACAAAAAAAATTCTTAAGTCGAACCTCATGTTCTAAGTCTCTGTCTCTCTCTGTCTCCCGCAAAGAAGTAGCTCGTCGATCCACGGCAACGGCAGCAGACAAATAAAAACTGAGCTGTTTTCTTCGCCGACTCGCTTCATCGGTTACACGCAGCCGATCGTCCACCTAGGGCTCTCGCTCTTTGCCGTGAAACTCCACGACGAAAAATAGCCCAGACGTGCCCAAAGTCGGTTCAAAGATATCCCGTGAAACTGATAAGAGATCGACCGTGCACGAGCGATAAGACGATTCGCTCGGAAATAACGAAGAGCCGAGGCTCCTCGCTTGTACGTTTTCTGTTGTTCCACGCCCTTTGTTGAAACGTCTCGAATCAGCTTACGAGACGCTTCCAGTTACGGTGTACGGAGGGACTGAAAATTTTAGCGAGCGTCGAGCGCGACTCAATGAGAGCTCGTCGCGCCGGTGGAACGGCTTACGCAAGCCCGAGACGTAAGTCCACGCTCTTCCTCCGCATCGGTGACGTCACGAACGGCGCTCTGCTTTCACGGTGGCTCTTCGCGCTGGACTCCCGTCTCGGGGCGCGCTCGGCACTCGGGAGAGTCTTTCCGAGAAACGTCCTCGCTCCACCGACCCAAACTTCGGGCTCGAGTTTCCTCCAAAAGCTGCAAAGGTTCACTCTGGAAAAATCAATAATTGCTCGGGGACCTTTTTTTAATTCTGTTTATTAATTTTACATAACAGTCGGAAGTATCGATCGTGCATCCTATCGTTCATCTTTAATTCGATGAATTGATATTTCAGTTTCAAAACATTTTTTTTTTTATTCTTCTTTTTTATTCTCTTATGAAAATATACGCGAAAAATGACAATTATCGGAGATAGAATCGGCTCCACGACTTTGGCGTATCGTGCACACTGACACAATAATATATTTTTGTTTTTTCTTTCCACAATAATTTTACGAGAAAAAATGTCGCGAGGAAGTGATTTATCTAAGCATTTTTTTGTTTTATCTAATCTAACACAACTATAGTCGCTAGATTTTTTTTCAAGTATGCCCGCACGATTACACTTTTTCTCTTTCTGTTTAAATTTTTTCATTTCTATTTTTTTTTTATTTTATTTTGTTATTTATTTATTTTTTTTTCATTTTTTGACGGAAGCTCTCGTTGCAACGTCGATACAATAGAGGAGATACATTCGTCCGACGCGCTACTACAGCGTCGGACGATTCATCATACACATTTTTTTGAACCCCCTATATCCGCGCGTTGCGTTATTTTTTTCTATGAACTCTGACGGCAATGCGTGCAAACACTGAGAGTTCGTCTATAGCAGTCTTTACGCACGACCATGCCCCTCGCGACTGGCCATCTATAAATATCTTGACCATTGAGTAACTGTTACTCGACGGTACGGAGTTTTGTTTTGCACTCATACCCGGATGCTCCATCCCGATGGCTTATCGGGTGCATTCTTTAATCGGTAAAATTGAACGGTGTAGACACCCTCGGTGAAAGCTACGAAAATTTTTGTTTTTTTTAATTTTTTAATTTTTCACCCCCGTAGTTTTCGCCAAGGAGTAATTCATTCATACGTCGATGAATTGACGATTGCACAATGCAGAACACTATATATTGAGTTTGTTTTTACGATTAGAAATGAAGATTTTGCCCGGGGCGGTTATCGAGCTTCGAAGGTGTTTATCGCGAGTCGCGAAGATCGATCATCGTTCAATAATTTCGAATTACATATAGTCGATATATGTATATATACATATATATACATTGAGCGCCGAATCTATGAGAATACTTCAAGGTTCGCAAAGTTAAAGCACCTGAGAAACCGTCGATACAGCAAACTCGATCGAGTTTCGTATATTTTTCAGTTAAAAAGTTTGAATCTTTGTAATTTCGGTAGTAAAATCTCGCGAGTCCGCGCAGAGCGGCGAGCGATACAAAAATTAAATTTTAAAAATTCAACTGCGAAAATTAGATGATAATGTAAGAGGTACTCGTGAAGGGCTGGTATTATTTCGTATTAGTAGCTTATCCGACACTCCACTCGGTGCATTATTGACTCGAAGATTAAATTAATCCGGCATCCGGCGAATTTTTATTTTCGCTTCGATATCTTTTTCACCGTGAATTTATTCTCGACAAAAGAAACCATAAAGTAACCGATTTTTTTTATGTGAAATTAAATATGATAGAAAATAATAACGAAAGGGCCCCATTGAAGCGACGCCATGCTTTATTGCGTAAAGGTTCGTCTCCGTACAAGGCACGCGGCCGATCGATCACAAAATTGCACCATCTACACAGTCATCTTTGCTGAGCCAGTCGCATCGAATCCTGTCGTTCGCCGGCTTTCGAACGTTTTTTTGAGCATTTTTAAAAACATTTTTTTGTTATTATTATTTTTTTTTCTAACACTGCACCGTCACGAAACGATAACACACTATAAGAGAATTGCACGGTAAACCCGGTCAATAGACCGAGACTCTACGTTTACCCACTCCGTTTTCATGGTAATAACATTTTTCGCATTTTTCTCACTTCGGGTTTTTCAAACACGAGACAGAAAAAATAAACACCGATAAAAGACGAAAAAAGAAAAAAGTAGCGAAATTATTTCAAACACGAGAAAATTTAATCGGACCACGTTAATGTCGATGCGACTCGCCCAAGAGATCACAGAATTTTCTCACTACTTACATCTTGCTTTAAGTCGCGTCACCGCGTAAGCGCATGAGTTTTGCTTCGTTAACCTAAATTACTTCAAAATTCGTCGGTGAATCTTTCGCTCTCTCTCACGTATTTTCCCCCTCTCCTCGCCAAGCTCTCGACTTTCATGTCCGGTTTCCGCTTAATCGTCGGAAAGAGCCCAGCAAGTTACCGCGAAACAGTCGGACGACGAATAATAATTCAACGACGATGGTTCGAAGAGACGCAGATTGCGCCACGCAAAAACGTCCGGTTTCATTTTTTTTCCCATGATTTCTTTGTGTATTATTATAATATTTTTTCCGCGCGTTGAAACCGCTCGTAGTCCGGCAGAGGTACGAGAACGTCTTCGGACACTCGACTCGAAAAATCTTAAATTTCTCGAATTTCGACCCGGCGCACGAGATTTAAAAAAAATATAAGAGAAAACAATTAAAAGAACCGAACAAAAAATTGCTGAGAAAGCTAAGTCGAACGTTCTCGCACCTCGTCGACCGAGTTCCAAACTCCCACGGAGTTTCTTATTTACAAGTGAAAATTAATTAGGAATCTTTGACCTTACTTCAATTGACACCTAGGCATTACAAACTTTATCTCTCTCATTCACTCTCACCCTCTCACCATCTCTCTCTCTCTCTCTCTATCTTAAATCGCGAGTTTACGGTTGGAAATCTTCGTAATCCTCCGCGTGCAGTTTTCATGAATCTTCCCGTCCGGGGGTTCGTCCATCAGCATCGACAGGATTTCGAGAAACAGACACAATCTTCAAACGTTCGTAACCTCGCAGAAAAAAAAACACCATTTAAAACCATTTCCGTGTTTCTCACACTTGGAACAAAATCCGAGTTCGTATCGCCTCCGACTCGCGAAGACACTCCAGTTTCCGGATCCTCCGCCGACACTGGTCCGCCTCGCCTCAGGCGCGATCCCCGCTCAATGTCATCCAGTGAAAATATAAAAACGTCGATACTCTAGCGCAGCTTTTTACACCCGAAGAGTAGAAAAACAGATTCGATCTTTTTCATTTGATTTTTTGTTTTCTTTTCACCATTCACCATCACATTGTTTGAGAGGGATAAAAAATAGAGTTAAGAGTCGCAGCTAGTTGTGATCACTCCGCGCTTATTTTATTTCTTCCATTCGACCCAACGACGAGACAAGAAAAAAAAACAGTGTCCCTTGCATTAGGCCAAAGATTACAGTCGTGTCTCGTGTGGCAAGTCCGGTAAGCTGGTGCTGGGTCCGAGGAGCCCGAGCGCTTCCGGTTCGCCGGTCTCTTTCCGGGCCAGCGCGTCGGCGCTGTTGCCGCAGTAGACGCGCACCGAGTACTCGGAGCCGACTTCGCCGAAGGACGAACTGCTTCCGAATTCCTCGATCCTCTGCAGGACAGCGCAGTTCGGTCCCAGCGGCGGGTCCAGGGGAGGGGGCGGACCGTCTTCGATGTAGTTTATGTGAATACCGTCGATGAATCCGAGGGCGTGAGGGCTCGTGCCGGAAAAATCTGTGGGCGTGTAGTACTCGCTGTTCAGATCCTCCATGCTGTTGTTGCAGGCGGCGAACTCGTGGAGCTTCGCCTTGAAATAAGTGTCCATACCCGCCGAGCTCATGTCCTTCGGATCGAACACCGCCGAGTCGCTCTTGCCGCACGAACCGCTGCGGCAGTTGTCGAAATACAAGTTCGGCAGATTCTCCAGCACTTTGTTAAGGGTCTGCTGCTGATACTTGTACGACTCCCGCAGACGCAAAACCTGGTGGGCGCTGAACTTTCTTATCTTGTTGCGCTGGAAGACGTAGTTCTCTCGTACCCAATTCAGCTGCCCGGTCGAATAGTCTCGCACCCTCTTTACCTGTCGGGACAAACGTATGATGGAAGGATTACCCCTGGTTTTTTTTTCATCGCTACACCCCTCCCCACCCCCAGCACAACCGAGATCTCGCGGAGTTTTACGGGAATTAAAAAAAAAAGAAAATGAGGAACGTTTTTCAATCAAATGATCGAAACATATTTGCGATCTACACTGTAAAAATAAATTGTACTTTTTCATGTACTGGAACTTAAAATTTGCTTGCATTACTTATATTTATTGAACGTTAAGGCAATTTTTTTGTACAATTAAAATACCAGATATAAAAGTCAGGAATCTTTTTCCTGAAATTGACAACAATTTTATTACAAGATCAAAATTTTAATAAAATTTTTGAAACAGTTTGGCTAAATAACTTCCGTTCATTGGTTTTCAAACTAAATGTTTGTGCATTGTGTAGATCGATTTTTAGCGACTTCCAGAGAGGGGGAACTCGTGGGGTAGAAAACAACGCCAGCTTTGATTTTTAAAAATAATCTCTACAGACTACCTGCAATGATTACCTGATCGTAATACTGATCTCTGAGGGAAGTGAGATGATTCGTTCCGTACTCTCTGATGTCTCGAATGTGCCTCATCTGTCCCTCGTAGCTGTCGCGTATCCACTCGACCTGCTCGGCGCAGTTGTCCTTAATCCTGTGCACCTGTTGTGTGTAATTCTCACGTAGACGCTCGAGCTGCTGACTCTTGTAGTGTTCGATGTTGTCCAGCATCTGATAGATCTGCTTGGCTCGCGGTGTAACACCAACGCGTCTGCAGCATAAACACCATCTGCCACAGCCGCACCTACGATAATTTCGGCGATGAATTTAAATGAGATTTTTCTAATTCGCTTTTGTTGCTTTTTTCGAGACCATAACTTTTTTTTATTCCGTCAAACTTCCAATTCGTGAACTCCGAGGGTGTCAAAACATTTCGACGCCGAGGAAAAAACCACGAAGAACGTTGCGTGTTTTGCGTGTGTGTTACGTTTGTTCTTTTCTTTTCATTTAATTTCAGACTTTTTTTTTGTTCATTTCCGTTCAGTTCGTTCTCTATCTTCGCGATGCGGCGAGCAGCATTCAAAAAGTACACAGAAATATATAAAAGTCAATGAACAGTTAATGGCAATACGATTATAACAATCATTATGACATCGATAAATAATAAAACAGAAAAAAAAAGAAACCGGATAAACAGAAAAAAAAAAAAAAAAAAAAAATTAGAAAAAAAAAAAAAAAAAAAAAAAAAAAAAAAAACGTAAAAATACTTTTTTTCGCAAAAGAAAAATGAATACGACAATGAGAACGATTTTTCTCGTCGGCCAGCGACGATTGCGTGAGATACTCACCTGCCGATGAGATAGCGCAGAAACTGTACGAACAGTGTCAGGAGAAGAAATCCCGTGGCGCTCGCCGCCCCGACAGCGATGCTGAATATCTTGATCCGATGATAAGTAACGGGATCCATCCTGAGATAGATGTAAGTCGTCACGTTGGCGATGGGATTGACGGCGTAGCATTTGTAACGGCCGACGTCGTGCCGGAGGAGGCCGGTGATGAGGAGGGATCCGTTGTCGAGGAGGCGAATTCTGTCCGAGGCGCGATAGTCGCCCTGTGCGGCGTTGGCCGGCGACTTGATGTTGTCCCGATGGGCGCTCGGATGATCGTGAAAGACATCGGGAAAAGACGGATCGGGAATCCAATGGAAGATCTCGAGGGTGGGAGTGACCCAGGTCAAGGTCGGCGCCGGATTGCCGTTGAACTCGCACTCGAGGAGGACGGTGCCGAGAAGCGGATGAAGCTCGTTCTCGCCGGTAACGTAGGAGAGATAGGGAGCCGTGCAGTTTAAGTACCTCAGGGCCTGGAGCGTGTCGACGGTGGCTTTTTCGTGGCCGCACCTGAGACCGCTGTCGAAGGCTGTCCGGTGAGCGTGGCTCTCCGCCCACTTGAGGAACCAGAACATCCGGCAGTCGCAGGCCCACGGATTTCCGCCCAGCTGCAGCTGGGAAATCCTCGTGAGGTGCGCGAGGTTGGCGGGCAGAAAGGCCAGATCGTTGTCCCGAAGATCGAGATTCCTGAGAAACGGCGTCTCGTCGAGGGTCTTCGTGCCGATCTCGCGCAGCGGACTGTCCGTTATCGTGAGGCTCTCCAACCGCCGCAGACCGGCGAGGTCGAAGTTACCGAGGATCTCGATTCGGGTCTTCGAGATATTGAGGCTTCGAAGATTCTTCACCGGTCGCCACAGATCGCGCGTGAGCCTCGTGAGTTTCGTTCTTCCGACGTCGAGCCAGACGAGACTGTCGAGTCCCTGAAAGGCCACGTTGCTCAGGTTCGTCAGAGGGTTTCCGGATACGTCGAGGTACTCGAGTGTGCCGAGCTCGTTGAAGAGACCGCGGGGCAGACTGTCTATCTCGTTGTCACCGAGCTCTAAACGCTGGACCTTCTGCAGCCCCGAGAACAATCGTCCGGGCAGTTTCGTCAGACGATTCTTCGAGAGCCTCAGAACCAGCAGTTCCTTGTTGGTCTTGAATGTGTGATCGGGCAGGGAGACCAAGAAATTCTTCGACACGTCCAGCCGATTGAGCGATCTCGCCTCGGTGAACGCCTGAAAGGGCAGAACGCTCAGGCGATTGTTCGACACGACGATCTCCTCGAGTTTATCCAGTCCGTGGAACAAAGCGCGCGGTAAACTGACGAGACGGTTGCCCGTGAGATTCAAATGTCTCAGATTGGTGAGCGGCCTCAGCGCGTCGATCGGCAATCCCGTGAGACGATTGTCACCTAAGTTGAGGCTCTCCAGCAGCGGCGTCGATTGAAAAGCGCCAGTTTCCACCCGCTCTATGTCGCTCGATATCCATGCGAGGCTTCGCAATTTGCCGGCGAGCTCCAGTGCCGTTACCGGCAGCGTGGCCGCTCGAACCTCCCGCAGAACAACGTCCCGGGCCTCCGCCGGCAGGCCGAGACCGAGGAAGCTTCTCTCCTCGCAGTAAAAGTTCCAACCGTCGCAACGGCAACCCGCCGGACAATTCTTTATAAATTCGTCGACTTCCTCCCGAGGCAGGCTCGACGAGGAGACCACCTCGTTCAAGTCCAGTAAAAGGCCGACCAGCAGAACGAGCTGCAACGCGATCGGGACAAAGCATCGCGGCACCCCGAGTATCACTCTTACCCTCATCACTGAGGCTGATACATTCAACTTTATATCGTCCGATGGAGTTGTAGCGCGAGCTACCTCCCATCTCCTGGCTCTAGAGCCGTCGCTTAGTTCTCGAGCTTCGCGAGACCAAACTTAAAAAAAAGCCTCCCTCGAACATCCAGCTTTCCGATAACAAAATATTATCCTACGATGATATACATCGGATAATAATATATTACCGAAAGAATCGAACTTTACTGTTAACGGTCGAATCGACGCACGATCCTCGAAATTAACCTCGGAATTATTATCGATATTCACTGTTCGTCTATTCTACTTTAATTCTTTTACTCTTCTCTCAGTCACTTTTCATTTACGGGGATAATTCCGACAAACCCGAGGTCTCTCCGCTTTGACCGGTAAATTTTAATTCCATGAGAAACGGGGCGAAGGGCCGGGGAGGGGGGGTGGGGGGGAGCGGTGATTTATTAACCGTTCGCTATGTATTCACTCGATCGGCCAGCGTACTCACTGGTGCCGGCTCCCGCCTTTGACGGCGACATAGCGATTGTGTAACTCCCGCTAAATCACGGCTCTGTACACCGTCAATCAGCGACGATAAACTCTTGAATAGAACTATTCGATGATCTAACGTCGTGCGGACACTATACGTTTTTTTTTTTTTTGTTTTTCTTTATATTTATCCTTCCGAGTTTTCTCGTCTCATTTGGCCTCGCGCATAAGTGCGCGCCAAACCTTACTAACGTCTCGGTGTGCCTGTCGCCGCGTTACGTGAATGTCTCTCTGGTTTCACGGGCGGCGAATAAGCTCTCTACGCGTGTCACATGACGCCGTTGAGTGCGACCGAGGCTCTCGAGTGAATTTTTGCGATAATATTCTTCGGCGGTGCCTCCGGCGTGTGTGGCTCCGTTCGCGATGCTTCCGAGCGTATCTGGCACGCAGGAGACACAAAAACTGACTGGCGAACGTCGAATGGAACCCGGCCTCCTCGTGGCTTCTCCCCCCGTGATCGACGTGGCAACGTCGCGGGAAGGCGCGCGCGCACACAGACGCGCGACGCGCACACGGACGCGGGACGGGGCTGTAGGAAAGCACGCGCATGGCAACGTCGCAAATGCGAACGGCCGCACCGGCACGGGCTGCTCGCCGAACTTCGCGCGAGCTCTAGCTGGCTGGCCGAACGAAGGGAGGAGTTATCGAAAATGCGAGAAAGGTCTAACCTGCGCTCGACGCCCGCCAGGAAGAAAACGATCCGGGGAACCCCGTGACCGAACACGAACGTCTCGCGGGGCTTTCTTTCGTCGGAGCCTGTCGTATATCGCGCCCGGGGAAGAGACTTTTGCAACGAAAATTCAACGGGCTACGTAACGCGCAGCCGAACTTATCCGATATGCGTCTGCTGACGATTCGGAAATAAAACTCCCCTATCGCTGTTAAGCTTTCTTTATTTAAACTTTTTATAGAAAAATAAAAATAGCACTTTATGACGTTGAACTATCGTGGAGGCTCGCGGGGAATCGATAAGACGACTTTTACTGAATAAATTATTACTTATTCGTGTTGATTCGATGGATTATCGTTGGGAAGGTGAAAAAAAATGTGAAAAAAAATTCGAGCGATAATTGCAGCGTTCTGGCTTCGAGAAAGATGGGAGAGTAACTTTTTCTGTTGCGGTCGGTGGATCTTGCTGAATTCCTCCGAGAACGCGAGTCTGGTTTCCTTCTCGGTATGACGAGGGTTTTCATTCACGGGAAATGTAAAGAGCTGCGATCGAGTTTTTATTGCATAAGGGACTCGCCTGGACAGTTTTTATTAAATCATTTACTTCTTTTTCCGGTTCGCTCAATTGATTATCGTTGGGAAGATTTAAAAGAAAATCTCGTTTCAAAAAAGATGGAAGGGTTAACTTAGCTTATTGCGGTCGGTGGATCTTGCTACATTTTTCCGAACACGTGCTCTGGTTTCCTTGTCGGTCTCGCGAGGGTTTTTTTAATACGGGACAGTACAAGACAGTTTATATTAAATAATTTCGTTCTTATTCCTGTTGGTTGAATGAATTAGCGTTGCGAAAATAAAAAAATTATGCTGAACAAAATTTCGAGGGATAATCGCAGCGTTCTCGTTTCGAGGAAGATGGGGAAGGCTTGACTTAGCTTATTGCGGTCGGTGGATCTTGCTAAATTCCTCCGAGAACATGAGTCTGGTTTCCTTCTCGGTCTGGCGAGGGTTTTCATTCGCGGCAGGTATAAGGAGCTGCAATCGAGCTCCTGGTCTCTCTGCCCCTCCGCCGTTCCTCGGGTTTCTGCCTCCTCGCTGAGTCGCTTTGTTCCGGCAGAATTCACCCGTGTCTCTCACCCGGCGGTAGCAGCTGTTACTTGTCCGGGTCGAGGACGGACCGGTGTGTCCTGCCGAAACTCGCGAAGGGTTCGGACAAAAAAAATATATATCGCACGTACGGAACGATATACAAATCGCACCGCATGGTCGAGAGTCGCCCGTACGCTCGCGAGAGAGTTACGAATTTTTTTTCTTCTACGAGCGAAACGGGCTTTCACTTTTTCGTGACGCTCTCTCTCCGTCCCCATGCGATATATCGGTGAGAATTATTATTATCATTTTTTTTCTTACTATTATTTTTGCTTCCTCATAGAGGAAGTTTTGTTTTGGTGAAAAAAAAATGTCGAGATTTTCATGAAAACGTGTTCAGGATGTTCGAAAACATCGAAAAATCACATTTAGAAAAAATATCTGGATGGATGTGTGTGGGTGTGTGTGTGTGTGTGTGCCAGGCCTACAAAATTCAATCGTCTATAACTCAAGAACGGTTTTATCAATCGGGTTGAAATTTGGCTCACATGTAGAGCAGTTGAGTGCCTCTGTTTGTTACAATTTA
>JAPYZC010001426.1:0-32263 GCA_030522665.1 Ichneumoninae sp. A BG-2022a | reverse complement strand
TTTTTTTCAGATTTTTATCCGATCGAGAAGTGTTTGTAATTCTCTTTTATTCCTCTCAAACTTAGGCGACGTCAGTCATTGCGCTAGTACTACCTTAACCGAGGTGTAGGCACGGATAATACGGAAAACTTAGATAAAACGGATATAGCAGCATGCCCACGCGTGGAGTAGTCCGTAACTCCTACATTGTTGCACACGCGGTGAAACTTGTACAAGTTTGCTGCGTCTTTATATTACGAGCTGTAAATACATCAGTTTAGATTCTAGAGCCAATGGTAGAACATCGTGATGTCTCAAAAAAGGAACCGAGTCGTAAATTAACTAATAACGTTAATGTTTATATAAAGCGTGCTATTTTTTAAATATATAATAGTAGTACAAGTTTGAATTGAGTGTGTTATCCGTGTTATCCGGATTTTCGCTTATCCGACGTACGCTCTCCCCACATTATCTCGGATAAACGGGGTTCTACTGTAAATAATTTGATTTACATTAAATGGCAGCCTCGGTCGCCGGAGAAACTACGTAGCGCTCCCCCACCACATTTGCGAGATTACGGGCTAAAATAGTGCAGCGTAGTAAGTCGCATCGATGATGTCACCAACGGCGATGCTGGGATGCCGTGTGGCTGCCAAAGATTTTGCGCTCTATGGTCGTCGGGAACGATCAACGATGAGGCTATATTGCCTATCGCGTCCCTGGCTACTTGCCCGAATCTTGGACCGCTATAAGGATCATCTCAACAACGATCCATCGCGTTCCGTTGGGAGCTCACCTCTCCCTATCGAGTACAGAAGAGATGAGCGAATACCAGCCATGGGTTAAAACCGAACAGACAGAGTAAACAAATTGAACAGTCTTGACAAGTTGATTCGGACAAGCTTCGAGTTGTTTCGAGCTCGTCGTTTCGCTGGTCTGGACGTATTTTGACGAGTTTTTCTTACCAGACATCACGATTATTAACATCAACCAGGTAAAAAAATGCATCAAAGGGGTTGTTCCTAAGAATCCAGAAACGGTCTTAACCGGTCAAGTTCTATCGCGAAAGCGACCTTGTATGGAATAGACGGAACGCGGGCAGAAACTATGAAAATGACTAGTCTCTATTAAGTTTCACGATGGAAGGACTCGAAGTGTCTAAGTAGGTACAATTTTCAAAGAACTGAAAGCGATAAGCGTTCGCTCCAGTTACACGGAAAGTGGAAGTAGTTACAAGTTTTCGCGCAGAAGCAAGAAAAGCCAATGATAAAGTCTTCGAATACCCCAACAGATAATGAGGCGCCTCGAGGACGTTTCTTCGTACCACGAAGCAGTTATGAAGCGAAAGAAAAAGAAAGAATACCGAGTTGATTCTTCAGCCCAGCGTTGCGCGCCTGTTGCCTCGAACGAGAATATAAATAAAGGAAAAGAATAACTCACGAACCTGGATATAATGGATTTTCCGCTTCGGTTGAGAGCACTTGAAATTTGATAAAAGCGGAGAACGGTGCGACGGTCGAAGGTATGGAGAAAATGAAATTGCAAAACATTGGATTTCATGTAACTGGATTACAAATCTTTACAACTTGATAACGCGTCTCACAGTTCACAATTGATGGCGCGTTTCTTATTTCAATGAAGGGTCGGATGGATGATCAATCGTGGCACGGGGCTGAAAGTTTTTGCAGCACCTGCACCCAATCTACACCCAGTTCACTTGATTCTATCACTGAAAAAAAATATCATTGATTCAAGAACAGTGAGACTTGCGGGCTGCCATTGACACATGTAGTAAGTGTGATTATTATTTTCATTCTAACAATTATATATAAAATGAACCAATGTCAATGAAATTTATGAGAAGATATGTAATAGTATCGTGCGTCGTTATGTCAAGCAAAATAGACTTGAAATAACAGCGTATGTCCATGGCAGCCCGCAAGTGTCACTGTTCTTAATCAATGATATTTTTTTTCAGTGTATCGGGTGCCAAAAACTCGTTTGAAACAAAATCCAGATGAAAGCAGGCGACGATTGACCATGCGACTTCCATGCATCTGTTTGTGCCCGGCAAAATTCCGATCGAAGAAAACTTATTCGATAAGACGAGTGTAGAAGTAACGAGAATAACTGTTAGAATTGTCGGGAGGCTCGAACTTCCTGCTGAGATAGCGTAACTTTGAAATCGTTGAAATATTTTTTCTGTCGCAACAGCTAAAAAGAAACCGATCGCTTAAAAATAATGTAAAAGCTTTTGGTATGTTGGCGATTCGGCAAGCAACCTGATATGTTTCTTATCGAACCAATATTATTTTTTAACAAATATAACATCCCGATTTTACTAAGTTATTTTTTACTGTGAATCTGCATTGATTCTTTGTGCTATAATACCATTAGACAGCAGAATATAATAACGTTACGTGGCTGTCTAACTTTAGAAATGAATCCTAATAACGTACCGGAGGTCGATCGACGCGCGACGGAGTCAAAGCAAAGGCGAGGCGTATTAATTTTTAAGGTAGTACTATTAGTTAGTAAAAGTAGCACATTAGTTAGTAAAATGAGAGTTGTATTATGCAAATTTTAAGCACCGCCAGTTAAGTTTCGAGATAAATAGTAATATGATAAAGTATCATTTTACATATGTATGACACTACCTGACACCATTCTTTGGGAGCTTTTAAACATTATTAAAAAAGAAGTAATTTTTGCTCACGTCGTTTGACTCGGAAGAAAATTTCACATTCGAACATAAGGTACAAGATATTTATTTAAATAGATAGTTTATTTGACTACAATTTCAATCAATCGATAATCAATTTGCAAATTATCGATTCTCATAGAAATTCTATCGGTCTAACTCAAGGGCTTGACAGCGTCAACCAGTGGTCCGGAATTAATAGGGTCGCCGTATTGGTGCAGAATGAGACCACCGTCGGCTGCTTACTAGCCAATATTAATTAAACAATTCTCATTGAAACATTCGATAAGCCCAATATTTTCAGATATTATTTTAATCCTCAAAATCTCCGGATCACGTTAGGGTTATTGTTCCTACATGCATTTAATCCCGAAACACAAATATAATTTAACAAAAAATGCGACTCTTTTCCAACAAGAATCCACGGTAAATCTGTCGACTTTGGATGTATTTAATGTAAAATAGTCGGGAACTTAGCTTGATTTTTTACAGACATCATTCTGTGTAGATTGTTTGCAATAATACAAAAAATTATCATCGCATCTAATAATCGATTTCATGCTCATACTACCTGAAGGAGACAAAAAAAGGTTATAACAATTCTGGCAATCATGTTTACCGTCGAGCAATGTGAACGAGATTTTCGAGAACACCAAGCAGCGTTGAATTAATTCAATTAAAAATACACTCTTGACAATCTCCTGTGCCACGATTTTCAAACAAAACGATAGTTCGTCACAAATTACGTTAACGGAGGCAAAAAAAAATGTTCTTGCCGGGCGCACCTGTTTGCCGTATACAATGTAACCCACAGTATCGAGGGCACATTGAGTCCCCGATAACGAAGTCTCGATGAGCGGTGGAGTTCCCTTTCGTGGTATAATGCATATTAGTTCGATGGCTTGTATGGACCCGGCGGCAAATGGCCAATAATGCTTTGTCGCCCCGGGAATTGGGGAGGTGGGCGTCCCCGAGGATAAGCGAACGCTACGATAATTTAACGTGATCTAGGTGAACTTCGCATAAATGTTTGTGATTGTATGACGAATCGACTGAAACAATTGTCATGTGCAATTATTACCTGTTTTACGAAAATAATAACAAATTAAAAAGCTGAACGACGAGATTCCGATTGAAGCAAAAAAAACCAAAGCTTCTCTACGAGGAAGCAGAACTCGCCAATCTCATGGGTATGAGATTTTTTGTATGTTTTGTCAAATCCTGCAACATTGAAAAGTCACCAATCTCATGTGTATGAAATGTTTTGTTAAGTTTTGTCAAATCCGGCACTGAAAGGTCGCCCGGTAACGACCACGTTCGGGTAAGCTGCAAAGGTCAGCTTATCCAAAAAGGCAAAACATCACTGCAAAATTCTTTTTGAAAAGCCAAAATCCCTACGTAATAATATCCATCGTTTTTCTGCCCTGCTACATCTCCCTTTTCCAGGAACAAGCCGGATCATCGCCGAATTCCTGGAACTTTATTAGGTCGCTGTACAGTGTGCTAGGTGTCGTTGAAGCGGTGAAGCCGAGTGGGTGTAGCGGGGACGATGAAGTTGGGGGAGCCGAATAACGGTACATGGACGAAGGAAGGCGCGCGGAGCGAAGGAAGGGTGGTTTCCCCGTTCAAAGTTGGCCGGAAAGATCGATACTTCGGGTAGAAGGGTCCGGGGGCTGGCAGTGCTACTCACGAAGCTCCAGACATCACCACCACTACTGGCAGCACCAGCGGCGGCAGCTGCAAAACCAGCAACGGTGGAACCTTTCGCGACTCTAAAGTATGGCGGTTCGATGGTTCCTTGGACAGGTTCAGGGTCAGGTGGCAAGCCGGACTGAGACTCGGAGCTTCGCGGGACGAGCCAAAGTGACTATACATTAACCCTTCACAGCTAGTGGTCGCAGAATAGAACACCCGATGCGTTGCCAACAATTTTTTTTTCACCGCAAAAATAAAACTGACGCCAGACGCGCAATTCAGACGAGTTCAATTGTTTTGTACGAACCACAGTTCATCTACGATATACGTGATGGGTGCACATTTTGGGTAGTTCGCATATATTTAATGACACGTAATCACGTTTAATATGTAATAGAAAAATGTTATCATTACGGAAATGATGAAATGGTCGACTCAGTACGAGATAACAATACGGGCAGTAGCGACGAGAAAGAAGCAACAAAAGAATGTGAAAATATAGAGGTACGGTGGAAGCGCTGCCGCAGCTGGATGGGCATCCGGTTTTTTTCCTTCGTTCATCCCTTGCATTGTTGTCGACCTCGCTGCATGGAATCGAATGGGATGATAGTAGAATACCAAAAAAAAAAAAATCAACCAATATTTCGCAACGCACTTCGTCGTGTGTAAAAAGTTGCAAATTTAATTGTCGCTGAACTTTGTTACCTATATTGAAGTGAAACCGAGTTCTCGGTATTGCGAACCGCTGCATTCGTGCCACAGGGAGATAAAGTGTAACTGCTGTTACAAGGGGTGCGCAGTCGCACGTAAATGTCGTATTCAGCACGAGTTTCGAATTAGCGGATGTTGGATATGGCGAATGGTTTTAATTCGCTCATTTGAAGGTTTGTTGGCGTTTCCATACGAAGTGAAGTGAACATGTCGTTGAAATCGTGGACAAGGTCCGAAACGGATTTTGCAATCAGTCTTGATTGTACGTGAATTAAAAACTAATATGCAGTGACTATCGAAGTTGTTTTAATTGGGGGGGGGGGGGGTAATTTCAAGGACGAATGTCCGGAAGGAAAACATCTGATCCTGGTAAAGGTTCGCATTCGTTCACGCCAATCTAATTGATTGCCACACGATTCCTAACTTTCGAGCGATCAAAATGCAAATTGCGCGAAATTCGAAAAACTTCCACTTGCATCGGCATCGTCCTTTTGGAGGTCGGAGCCAGCATCGATCAAATCCGGATTAAAAAAATTCTTGCTCAACTTCGAGCGGATAACCTGTGCCATTTCAGCACCGTCTTGATGTCTGCACTGAAAAAAAATTTGCTTGCAGGCTGCCGAAGAAAAAAATTTTTGTTTCAATTCTACTTTCAATTCTTACAATTCCGTATAATATTAAAACAACGACAGGAAGACTTTCAAGGTGACATGTTATCGTTTCACTCCGGTATGAAATTGTACGAATTCAGAGTAGAATTGAAAGAACATTTTTACTTCATTGGCAGCCCACAAGCAAATTTTACTTGATTCAATGATATTTTTTTCTGTGTGCTTCGTCGATAATTACTTTTAAAAAATGTCGGCATGTTTTCCGTGTCGCTAATTTTAGAGAGATTTATGGTTCTTTGTCGAGGGTTTTTTTAAAAGCAGAGTTGATGAATACGTTCGTTTTGGTGAAGTCACGGAGTGACGAATCTACCGATTTGGGCACCGCTGCGTCGGCGGGCCACTCGAGCTCTCGTCGTGTGTCGTAGAGTGTGCAATGGTGGTGGTACACGGGCGAGGCGCGTCCGTTGCCTGCCTCACTACGGGCCTGCGTGAGCCTTCCGAGGAGCCGCGTCTCGTTCGCCGTCATAGCCGTCGTCGTCGGCGGTGGTCGGGGCGCGCCCGGTCAACAGCCCCGAGGAGCGTACGAGATGGAATACATATACGTCTATTCCCTCCTTTTTTTTATCGCTCTTTCCGACGCATACTACACCGGTATGTGTATATTCGCCTCCCATTCCTTTCTGCGAACCGCAACTGCCGCCCTCCGAAACGACGCCGTTCACCTCGCGCCATCGTAAAGCCCGACTGGATTTACTCCCGTGTTTTTCAACATTTATCTGTTCCCCTGCCCGACGCGAATGGTATGTTAAAAATACTTTTCGGTGAGTTGTAAAGTTTTTCGAAAAATCACTCTCCGACCTTTTCCTCGGTCCTTTCAGAATAACGGACTCCATTCCAGAGAATAGATTATCGTTATTTTTTAATTCAATTTATCTTTCAAATTTTTATATTTAATCTACGATAAAAATTATGCACTTTTAATTTACTATCCTCATTCACGGCTCAAATTTCTTTCTGAGTGCCGGCGTGAGCGCTTTCGCTCGTTCACCCTCACTCACGCACACAGCTGGACGAATACTCGAGCAAATTGTTCTTCTGCTCATCGTTCCAGTCACGTAGCTCACTCCACTGTTCTCTTCTTTTATTTTTATTTTTTTCATCTCTTTTCGCGATTCTCCGTCTCCTTTCGCACAGCGGAGCTTTTTTTAGTCTTTTTGGGTCTGTCTCTGGTGTTCCCCCTCGGGGGACTCTCCGGAGTGTGCCCGGTGCACTATCTCTTGCATTTTTTTTTTTTCACTCGTTTTTCATTTCGACCTCGCATCCTTGTCCGCGCTTAGAAATTCTCTCAGTTTCCATCCTTCGGCTTGGTCGTCATTCTTTTTTTCCCGCCTCCACCATCGTACGCGCCATTCGTTCTCTCGGCTGTACGGTGAACCGTCCCTTCCTCACCCCGCTCGCAGGCAGCGTCGTGACCGGCATTACCCGACCGCTTTTCCCCGAGTAAAAACGAAGGGGGAGGCGAAAGAGAGGCGGGATGCGCAGGGGCGAGAGGGCTCTGCGTAAGGGTTGAGGAAGGTGACCTTGAACGGGACTGTTGCTACGGCCGCAGTGCGACGCCGTCGGTTTCTGGCCGGGAGGGCCGTCGACGGCGTTCCCGTCTGCGTCGCCGGTGGGGTAAATTCAACCCACGGCAGCGTCCAACCCCCTTATCGGGTCTCTATCTTGTATTACAGCGAAGCTACGTCGACGACGATTGCGGTGTTTGTTCGGTCCAACGGGATCGCGAGAATAATGTGGGCAAAAGCCAAGTGAAACGCAGATAAGGGAGATGTTAAGTTGGATATTTACATGTAGGGAAGAGCGGGGCAAAATGGGGCAACGGGGCAAAACGGGGCAGTTGGGCAAAACTAAATTTTCCAATCATCTTTGGATCGGACACGGTGGCAAAACTGGGCCGAAAAGCTGATGTATCCGGTAGGGTGGATTCGGGCATCCAAAAATTATTGGAAAATGGCGTTTTGCCCCATGCTCCGTTTTGCCCCGCTGTCCCATTTTGCCCCGCTCTATACTATCTACATTGAAAAAAGAATTGGTCACCATCGCGAGGATGTTGGCAAATGTGTCTGGCTCAATGAAATAGTGGTTGAGTCAACTATGAGACCTTAGAAACAAGCAAATGCACACTGTTGGGGCAACTGCGTCATAAATTTGCATGCCAGCAGAGTATTCGGTTACGTGGGCTAGAGTACTGTTGAGTGAATCATTGCGTGCTGTGTTCAAACGAAATTTCAAGCTGAAGCAAAGATTAATCAGCAGTTCATTGAAGGGTCACCGGTGGTTGAGTAAATCACATATATTCGATGTAGATTCATCCGGTAGTGGGGTTGTCTCAACCTCCATTTCGGCAAATGACGGTTAGTCATTTGCTATGCCTAAACCGTCCGTGTAGTTGACCCAACCGTGTCAATAATTTCAATCAACGTATCGGAGGTTGCTGCAATAGTGTAAAAGGTGTGAACCTAGGCCACGGATTGATTGATATAAAGAACCGGCAGTTCTCTCAACCATACGAATTTTTTGAATCAACGATAACCGACAACCGGTTGGCGAGGTTAGGTGAGTTACTTCCTGATTCGTTTCGCCGTATTTAACCGTATTTAACGAGGAGGTTGAGCCAACCTCCGTTTCGTTGATCTCAACATTTTTTTTTTCAGTGTACTACAGTAGAACCTCGATTATCCGGGCAGGGCGGGACCAGAGAGTTCACGGATAATCAAAATCCACGGATAATCCGCATTCGTCACAAAGTGTTTTTATTTTCTACTGTGTTATAAAAAACATAGTCATATGAGATCGTACATTTACGGTTAATAATACTTTGGTATGTAATTGTAGTTATCAAGCTCTTTTTAGTCTCGTTATTGAAAAAATTGTGTCACTTTCGTCTACTTTTGATTTTTATTTTGGTTGGACACTATTAGGTGTCTCATTTTTCTGAGATTCAAGATATGGAAAAAAAACGGAAAAAAAGAAAAAGAAAGGTTGGCAGGATTAAACCGCCGCTCGGTTAATCTGCACCCGGTTAATCGAGGTTCTACTGTAGTAATAACCAAAAAGCACCCGTTACTATATTTTGTAATTCCGGAATACCGAGAACGAGCCATGAAGGTACTGAGAAATGCGATGATAAAATACACTGGAGAACACATGCGGCACCGGGAAGGATCGGCGGTCTCGGAAAATAGAATAGAGTTCGAATATATCGACACGATAAAACTCTGGTCTCGTAGGCAGGAGGTGAAAGAGTTTTCATTCGGATTACGATGAAAACGCACGAGGAGTACAATACGACCGACAGATTCCATTGTCGTCGTACGTCGGACCGTTCGCATTGGCTGTTCCGCGAGCGTAATCGAATTGGTCCATCGTACCATTCACTCGTCATTCAATGCGGTTATTGCAGAATCGTTCAGCAACATTTTCCGACGCGTCGTGCACGTCGCGAGCGTGCATACTCGGAAGTTTCATATATATAAAAAAAAGTTACCTTCATGTGTTTTATCGAGTGATAGACAATTTTCCAGGACAACCAGGGCACGAATGTCGGGGAAGCCTCGGTTTAACAGCCAATCCGAAAATTCATGGCCGTGGTCATGGTTGGCAGAGTCTGATGTAATAAAAGGGAGGAGAGGTCCAGAACGGCGTCTGGCGCTGATGGAGGGTTCGAAGCGTTCAACCACTTTCATTGGATGGCTGGCGAAGCTCGAGGCCGGCGGCAGTCCCGGACGAGTGTGTCGAGAGAGGGTGAAAAAGAGGATGTCGAGCGGGTTTTTCTGGATACAATGGGGGCGAATAGTAGCGTAGGTTCGGAGAAAAAGTACGAGCGGAACGAGCGGGAAGCGAGACTGACCAAAAGAGGGAAACAAAATTTCAGAGTGAAGGACGAAGGGTGGAGGTGACTCGACGCCGCAATTTAATTTCACTGGGAAGTTTGAGTGGCGTTTGGACTGGTGTATCGTGCGGGTTAAAAGCTCTGCCGGTGTTGGGAGAGTTACACTGTACAGTGGGTCTTCGCGCAATATCGGCAAAATTTATTTGATGCTCGAGATTCAGCATAGGGGAGAGCGGGGCAAAACGGACCCGTGTATTTCACGAAATGGGTACTTTTTTCGACCCGGCGAAAAATTGACAAAAATGGTCCATCTTTCGCCGCGCTTCTCTATCTCACGAAACACACATTTCTGGGAGTTTTGTTCGTCTCTGGGATATCTGTGTGAGATATGAAATGTCGATTCAATGTAGAAACGAGTTAGCTCACGAGGTAATACTTAAGGTAAAGGTACCAACGCTCGGACGGTTAAGACCATCCCCATATTCCAGCAGTTATTAATTGGATAAGAACACATTTTTGTCAATTTAACGGAAACTAATGTCAAGCTGATAGTTTCCAGTTTCCAAAACACATCGATTAATTAGAAAAATAATGTTTTTTTCATTTTATTACGGAAGAAAATAACACGAAAGTCCAAATGTACGAGTCTATGGATCCGGTTTTCCGGCACATCCCTACATTCGGAATTGTCCCAATGTGTGTTCCACTGTTTCGACCAATCACAGATTTCGAGAATTGTGATGTACGAATTCAACTAGTTCATATTAACTAAACTAATTTATTTGCCGTTTATTAAATGAATCAATGAAAAAATTATATTGGCGCGAACAGTCAAATTATTGGGTTATATACGCTTGTACCAATTTCAGGACACTCTAATGTATGTCTTTTAACAAAAAGCATAAATAAAAAATTATTTAGGGGCTTAAACCTTGTATAACTTTTTTTCTATCCATCAAATAACGCTTGTAGATACGATTACAACTATCAAATTTGATTTCTGCACTTCAATTGAGAAATATATTAAATCTGTATAGGAGTATCCAGCAACTGTGACGTGTTTGAGCATTGACACCGTCACCTTAAATCCTTAAGTAAAAGATCATTATTGTTAAAGCTCCTTAACATCCATTCCTAATAAAGAAGGCTCTTTTTTACATTCATTCTTTCGTTGATTAACTGAACATTTTTCAAATAGTCCAAAAATTGTAATAAAAAAAGTCTGGGTGTTTGTGTATGCGTGCATTTTTTTTGCTTGCGAGAGTTTATACTGTATGTGGACATAGCTTGTGAGATGTGTGAAGGAGAATGAAACGGAGACGTGACGGAAACGTATACGAGTAGCAGTATGGAGTGAGAGGTTTTGTCGATGTAGACTCCGGAATATACATATATGGTGATAAAACTTTGATACTTTGTGTAGTACGATGTTATACCCAAGGGATATACTATCATGGGTAGCGGCGAGTGGGGCAAAGCGAACGCGTCGAGCAAAATGCAGCCGTTCTGGAGTATAATAAAATGTTGAATACGTCAACGGCGAGTCGCGATTGTCCATTTTTCCCCACTCTCCGAATGAATTCCGTTTTCACGGGGAGAGTGGGGCAAAATGCCGGATACTGTCCGGCTGAAATTGAATATCGCCGCTAAAACACCGGTATCACGTATGACCGCAAAAATCTGTTTCTTCACTGTATGCTCGAATGCACCGTTGCCGAACGAATTTTTGTGAACTTCCGCGGTGTCGAACTTGCTGGCGTTATCAACAAAGTTGCGCGTTGCCTGTATAATTAATATGGTTCGAACCGCGCGTGTCCGCCCAAAACAATTTATGCACGCTGCCGGACTGTTAATAAGTTAAGTTTAGGAATTAATTTTGAGGACAGGGCGCACGGAGCCGTTGAAAATTACAATTGACTGACTGCGACTGGAGGGGACATATAATTTCGCGAGCGCTCCTGACGCTGTTTTGTTAATAAACCTTGCGCTCTGTCGTGCGAAGCTGGAGACCCGGTGAAAATTTAATGCTCCGAGGCACGATGCAGTCAATCGCGTTAGTCCGTTGTTGAGACTTAAACGATTTTTCCACGAGAAAGGGTAGTAAAATTGAGCGACCGTTTCCCCGGGGCTACCCACTATCAAAAGTGCTCGGTTCCATTATACTTTGGACACTCGACGAGCGAACTAAAAAACTTTCGCATGTATATACACTCAAGCGAACTTGGGGTGAAACGGGGCGGGTTTTGTGTAATCTTGCGGCGGAATGGAGCGGAATTATTTAGAGCGATAGCCATGTAGACTCCTCTGTTTAGGTCCTAGCCGCGGGCGCGCGAAAATTCGCTCGTTATTATTTTATTATTATCAATAATAAACGCCAACCAAATGGATCCAACATCGTTGAATGTATTTTGTTATTTCGCGCGAATGAATTCCAACACCGTCGTGGAAGAGACACTATTGCGATAATGTTAGATTTTTCGTCTTATCTGGAGTACATTATTTTCCGACCGGTGAAATGATATCCAGTTATCGGCAATTATATGGCGATCCCCTTACGTTTATTTCTCAGGTTCAATTTCTGAAGCCGTTAACAGCCGGAGATATCGAGTATCAGTAGATCCGTCCGGTAGACACCCCGCGCCTCCGTGTTTCAGCCGACACCGGCTCGTTTTAATCGTGCTATCATCATCATAAATGCTTCTGGTCCGCTCGAGGTGTTGCGCGAGTATGCTGTACTATATACGTGCGTTTATACCGTACAGCCCACAGAGATACACGAAGAGGTCTACAAGGCCACAAGTGCGTCCGATGTGTGGACAGCTGTCTCCTTAGCCAGGGCCGATAAACAATGAATTTCTGTTTAGTCAGTTGCGCTTTTTTTCTTCTCGTAATAATCGAAACGTAGCGTGTCATCATAACTGGCACTTTCGTCGCCCGAAAACGTGAAATAAAAATGCGTTCGATTCCATTCAATCGAGCCTCGAACTCTCACAGATCCTTGCCGTATGTATGTCATAACGGTTAAACGACATGGAAGGAAAAGTTTCCGGAAGTTGCATATTTACATCTATACCGGCACAAGTCTAGTGCAATTTTAAGCTGCTTTCCGAACTAGCTGGAGTTGTACACTACCCTTTATTAATGCCTGGTCTGTTTACCTGCACAGTAACAAAAGTTTGTAGTTTTTACAACAACTTATTGTCAACAAGCGTTCACAGTATTTTATCTGTTAATTTTCCGATCGCACCATCCGGGCTCGAGGTTTTACAAACAAAAGTACAAACGATCATAACCGGCACTTTCGTCGCCCGAAAACGTGAAAAAAAATGCGTTCGATTCCATTCAATCGAGCCTCGAACTCTCCAGATCCTTGCCGTATGTATGTCATAACGGTTAAACGACATGGTCTAGTGCAATTTTAAGCTGCTTTCCGAACTAGCTGGAGTTGTACACTACCCTTTATTAATGCCTGGTCTGTTTACCTGCACAGTAACAAAAGTTTGTACTTTTTACAACAACTTATTGTCCACAAGCGTCCACAGTGTTTTATCTGTTAATTTTCCGATTGGACCGTCCGGGCTTGAGGTTTTACAAACAGAAGTACAAACGAAAAATTGTTGGTGACACGGGAAATAAAAGGACAGGTTTTTATATTCCAACCTTGACAAATGTGTTTGTCACATATTCAACAAAATTATTTTTACGAAACTTCGTATTTCGATTTCACGAAATTATTTTTTTACTGTGTGGATGAGCTCTATACAGATCGTCCAGACATTAATAAAGGGCATGGTACACCTTGTTGATACCTAGTGGAGTTGCGCGAGGCTTTTAAATCCGATAGGGTTACTATCTCGCAAAGTTTAGGCACACTGAGAAAAAACATTGCTTGGATTAACCAAAAGTCGCGGTGACATACGTTCAAAGCTGTTATTTGCTTAGTACAAATAAAGCATTGTTTTGTTTAGGGGAGCGCGGGGCAAAATGGCACAGCGGGGCAAAACGGGATAACGAGACAAATCGCAATTTTCCAATGACCTTTGGATGGTGGCGATGCTGGTATGTGGGGCAAAAGGGCTTTGAAAATCCGGATATATTGTTAGGAGAAAATGGGGCATCGAAAAATGATTTTAAGATTGAGTTTTGTTCTCACTGTCCCGTTCTGTCCCGCTGTGCCATTTTGCCCCGGTCTCCCCTAAACGACTATTTGCTTCAATTATATTTAAAATTTGTTGACTGAAACAAACATTTTTGTTGTACCAACAAAATACACCTTCAAAAGTATGTCACCGCGCATTTACTTAATTCAACCATTTATATTTCTCAGTGCAGAAACTCAAATATTCTGATAGTTGCGATTTGGTAGTGTAATATCCGGTGGAGATGTAAGTGCGTTCCGGAAGCTCAGTCTGATAACCGGACCTCATTTCACGCCTCCTAGTTTCCTCTAAATTATTTCCAATGCGGACTCAACCGTACTAAAGGAATCTTCTCAGCACGAAAGTCCCTCAAATTAAATAATTTTATCAAATTAATCAAATTTTATATCGAATATATGAAATTAACTATTTTGCATCACAGCCGCCGAAAGTTTCGTGTTCTGACAGTGAAATTAGTGAAAGGTTAATTTATTCTTTAACTCGATAATCACAACGAGTTTCCGTTTTAAATCACCTGTGCTTCAACGTCAACGATTATACGACCATAACGGGTCGCTGGTGGCATTTCATTAAGTGAGGTAATAGGGAACACTTTGCCTTTCTATTTCTATTTCTTCATTTGCCGCATTCTTGAATGCATATGTAGTAGAAAGTCTAAATGGACCCGCGATCAGTAGATCCGTCCCTTTTACCGTTGCGCGACCTCGCGGGAATCGGTGTGACGGCTTAACGCCTGTCACCTGAATACCTCGAATCAATTGCAGCATGGCCTCGGGAAAAAAAATCATTTGCTAATCAGTGGATGAAATCGTATGCCGACGGTAATCTGAAGCACGTTTGCGCAATAATAATCGGCGTTCGATAAATTATAATGCGTACATACCGAACAAGCAAGTTAATGGCTAAATGGGAGTGAAACATACGAGTCTTTAACAGAAGAATGGTCAATGGGAATGGTACACATTCATGGGTATAAATGCCGTCACTTCGAACGGCCTTTCTCCTCGAAATAAATAAATGAACACTGTTCCTGGAATTTCGGGACTAATTCCAAGTTACCAATTTGATACTAATGTCATCTGCATTGAAGGAAGTGTGTAACCGTTACTAATAATATATTGTAATAACAATTCAAGTATATTGTGCCTTCGAATCTTTTCGTGGGATTACGACCGGTGTTTTGTGTTCAAACCTCAGTGTCATGTGACTGAGTGAATCGTGATCGCGAATCCTTAATCATGTTGCAATGTGCGTGCATGAATTGCGTGCCTGTCCCGTGTGAATCCTTAATTTCAAGTTCTGAAAAGCGCCGAACAGTCGGGTCTGGTTGCTCGGTACATACTTTCCGCCCAAAAGGCAATCAAGGGCGTACACGAGACAGGCACGCTATTCTTGCACGCACGTCACAACATAATCAAGAATTCATACTCACGAATCACTCAGCCGCAGGACACGAAGGTTTACTCTGAAAGCATCTTATTCGTATGCATCGAAAAGATCGACGGCTGCTTGATGCTCTTTAATTATTATTGTAACATGATTACATACGTTTACATACACCGCTCACCGTACATGTTATATTGAAAGGATTTTTTCCGCTGAGATATCTTCGTTAGAAACAAAAAAATGCATGGTTCCCACGAAATTCTCCAAATGGTATTTCCCGATTTACCCCGGTTTTCCAGACCAATAATTCGATATATTGCTTTCTCATAGAGTACCTAAAATAGCCTAAGACATCGAGTAATGCGATTATTAGCTGGCATCCGGATGTACACACAGAAAAAAAAATTATTTGACGGCCACCGTTTATTTGGTTTACGTAAAATATTTGTTTGACTTAAAGAAATATTTATTTCATTTAAGTAACTATTTATTTCATTTCAATAAATATTTATTTAAATCAAATAAATATTTTACTTAAACCAAATAAACGGTGGCCGTCAAATAAATTTTTTTTCTGGGTGTATGTGTGTGTGCACGTGTGATCACATCGCTTCGTTCGGAAAAATAAGCTTTTAATAATCAGAGGAAAAATTTGATCAATAATAAAAATTGGAGCATATTGAGGCCGTCGGACGGGATAGGTTCTCCTTTATGGTAAAATGACGGAATATGTCCGATGATCGAATACGAGAAAATGTAGAGGAGGAAGAATTCATCGATCTTTGTCTCATATCAAGCTTGCCGCCGCATTCCCCCTTTGTCGAATTTACAGCAGCGACGATTTCATTCGCAAGTAGCAAAAGGGGAAGGAGTTGTTTGTTTCCCCAACAAGTAGGTAACGGACCTTGAGAAGGGGCCGAATTGGATTTACGCGGTCGTAATTTTCGAAAATACGCGGTCGTTCGGAATTATGCGGTTGGAAGAAACGCGATCGTGTACTATATCACAACAAACGAAAAATATAGACGTCGTCTAACACGGAAAGAAACGAAAAACATCGGATTCAATAAACTTCCTGGGTTAAAAAAAAATGCCACAACTTCTCCCTAACTTTTACAGGTCCCAACAAATCCCCTGACTGTTCCCGGTTTTCTAGGTTTTCCAGGTCCGTGACAACCACGAGATTCCTCATTGAATGCTGTCCAAGTAGGGTAGAGCGGGGCAAAATGGGGCAACGGGGCAAAACGGAGTCTTTGGGCGAAACGTCATTTTCCAATAATTTTTGAATGCCCGAATTCGCCCTATCGGATATATCAGGCTTTTCTGCCCAGTTTTGCCACCTTGTCCGATCCAAAAATGATTGAAAAATTTAGTTTTCCCAAAAACCCCATTTTGCCCCGTTGCCTCATTTTGCCCCGCTCTCCCCTAACAGAATTTCGTGCGCATTATTGTCAGGTGAGATCTGACATTGTATCGGAAGTGAGAGTCGCGAGACAGCGGTCGACGCAGATGGAGAGCTTTCGCAGAAGATGTGGCGAGACAACACGTGCTAGTTTCATTATGTAAACTCAAAGTGGAGTCTGCAAAAAAAAAAAAGAGGGAAGAGCAAATGAGATGGTCAGACGTCAGGACAGACACGCGAGAGACCTTGAAGAGGATTCTATTCCGCGTGCATATTCGAAACTCTCGTGTCCCAGACGATACAAACGTGTGGATAGCAACGCGGAAACCAGTACGCACATATAATGTAGAATGCGCAAACTGTCGGAGTCGAAGAAAGAACTCAATAGTGAGATAACCGGGCTCGCGATGACATCGTCATCATTAAACGGCCGTCCCAGACTCCGGGCCCGACGTCTAGCGATATCTTCCAGACTCAGCGATCTTCACCTTTATACTCCCTTCTGAACAGCATATTGCGGTGAAGTGGCACGCGAAAGTTAGCCTCGAAAACATTTTTAAAAAATCTTTTTTTAGCTTCATTGCACTGAAATCGAAGCGACGCAATGATTAATTAGGGCCCAATGACCAATTAGGGCCTAATGACCAATTAGGACCTAATGACTAATTAGGGCCTAATGACTAATTAGGGCCCAATGAATAATTAGGGCCCAATGACTAATTAGGGCCTAATGACCAATTAGGGCCTAATGACTAATTCGGGAACCGAAGCGACGGAGCCAGCGTCGTGTCTGTTGTCGAGGTGCAATTCCTATATAAGAAATGGATGTTGCAATTCCTATATTGGATGTTGGACATTTTATAAAAAGACCTAAATCGAATACACGGTAGAGTATATAGTTATTGTATTGCGTATTGATAACGCATTATCGGTTATATTCAGTGGCCGTCAATCAAGTATAAAAATAATTACTCCACCTTGCGACTTAATATCATACGTCCAACAGCTAGTTAGATCGGGAGACTCCTGAGCACGGGACTGATAAGAGGCTCTATCAGGTGTTCCGAATTCCTCGTGTAATTCTCGACATGCGAAAATGTAATAAACGAAAAATCTCTATCCTTGACCCCAATTAGCAACGTCTACAAATTAACCGTTATGCTGGCTTCAGAGATTTTCTCTATCTTTTTCCTAAATTGTTCGCCTTCCCAAATTATCACCCCTCCGTCCTACGAGTGGAGTTATTTTCTCTTCTCTGGAAGAAAAAAAAATGTCGAGTGTGCAGACTCAATTACGGTGAAGACGCTATCCTTGATTAGGGAGCAATCAGCGGAGGATTTTCGTCTCGTAATGCCCGTCGTTTCTCAATTGTATTTCTCGGTTATTTAGAGAAAAGCAAACAAACAAAAAATGTATCTGTTATTATGTAAAAGAATCAAGAACCGTTCTCTACATATTTTTATGAGCATAAAATAACGCGACACATTTGAAAATTTACATCGAAGTCCGATAAACATAGTCAATGTATGGATTATAAATTTCCAACTGACTTTGAAACAGAGTAACGAAAGACGCAGAAGAACCCCGAGCACGTAACAAATTGTAACTGCACTGGGGAGTATACGATGTACGGTATGTTATTAGTCCCGGGTGTCTTGACTCTCAAGATAACGTAATTCACGTTGCATGTGTTCAGTGTCGTCCGTGATATGTACTCTGTTTTACCTATGCACGCTCGACGAATTGAAACGAAACGAAACGGGCAAGAACGATACGACTCGGAAACTTTGCATAAAATTATAACACCCGTTCTGTTCGTCTCAACGGGCGGTATTATGTCTTTATACTGAAAATATATGAATACGCGCGAGATCTCTCCGGTTTGTGCGATACTATACACCTGCATTCGAGTGCACTGCACAGTTGTGTAAAAAAATTGTAAATGGATGAAAAAGAAAAAAAATATTATTCGTGACCCTTCGCGAATAAATGACATGGGCGTGATTGACGAAACGAAGGAGTTCGAATTGTCATCTCGGACGCTACGGCAGCGGTCACTGTAGATCGTCCTCGAGGGAAGCACGAACCGTGTAATTTTCCATAATAACATGCACCTAAGCTTCACACTGCGCTATACATATATGTATATATATGTGCATAGACGACGAGTCGGAACTGCGCAGCATTCCGCGAGAGCGTAACTTTGACGATGACTCGAGCCTCATGCACATTTTCGCAGTTCTGCTTTTAATGAGACCCTTAACCCCTGGGGGACCCTTTAATGAGGACCTTGCTAGCCATGTACTCATTGACGCTAAAAAATGTTATAATTTTTAAAAAATATATATGCACATTTCACAATAAAACTTGTCGAACTTTCGTTCGCATTGTATGTTGTATTTGTACTTTATTCGACTCACATTTTATGAGAATTTTTAATTTCCGAAAAAAATATCTCTGGTCACTAAAATTTGGATAATCGGAGAGGCAATAAGGAAAAAGAAAGGCCCCAAGCTAAATTCGCTCGTTACTTCTTCGCCATCATTCATAAAGATTCCTTTATGAGAAAGCTATAAATAATCACTTTTTCCAATTTTTGTTTTAACATAAATTTTAATAGCTCGACTGTAGATTTTTATCGCTTGAAACCGGCGAGACACGAAATAATAACTGTCCATCGGGTATTTCGTAGTTTTTTAAAAATGCATCGGACCTCGTCTGATTTTTTTTATCAATATGATCATAAAACTTCCGTTTCCCCCACGTAAATCCCGTGATAAAATAAGATAAGGAATCTGCTGTAATTATCTGAAACTCCGACCCAATGTTTAAAACTATGCGGGACTTCACGAATCTATAACAACAACAAAAATGTTACATAGGAACTGCACTTCCCATTGACAAAAGGGGCGACACGAGTGCAGCGGCCACTCCGTTCATTAGTAGTAGATTGTAGCCTCTTTGTCCTCGGTGCAGCTCGGCGTGTTGTGCTGGCTTACGTAACGCGTAATTGTAACGCGACGAAGAGAACCGGGAGGAAGGAAGCCAAGAGTCGAGAAACGTATAATATTCTCTCCGCGAGAATATTAACGACCAAGTTTGTTGTGGCCTTGACGGTCGCAAAATAACAGGAAAGACGTGCTATAGTCCCGAGTGAAAAAAAAAAATTATATATGTGTCATAAACATATTAATGTTGCACAACTTTTTATCTACCTAATAGCGCCCATCTGTATGATACAAGATTTTATCTTTCCATGTCCTATACGTCAGATCGAGCCTCGATCAATTAAAAACAACAGTATAAGATAGAAGAAAAAAATATTATACATTTTTTATTTGTATTAATGCCACGAGGTCAGGGCGAAAAAAATATCGAGACGCTGACGAGGCTGGACGACGTAAAGCAATGCGTTGCGGTGCGCGCCGACGGACGTTGCGGTAGGACGCGTTGGTGGGAACGTCGGGGCGTTGAGGTAGGCCCTTAGAAACCGTAGCGCAAGCGTTTCACGTTCGCTTTCCTTGCCACGATATATATATATATATATACATATATATATATACGTACACGAGCATGTACATATATAAAATATATCTATGTACAAAAAAAAAGAAAAAAATCTGCGTACAGTATAACCTCGATTTATGAGCATGCGAAATCCTATCGAGTTCAAAAGAGATACCGCTACTGATGCTCGCGGCGGAGGTGATAGAGAAACACTGAGATTATGTTTCACATATGGTCTTAAGGTATTGCCGTCACGTTGCAGCGTAGTGGAGATGGACGTGACTATAAGCTACATCTCTTCAATTAACGATAGCAAAAAAACTAAACGGTCAAATATCACCAATTTTTTCCCCCATATACATTGTATGGTCCTCTAAAATACTCTCGTTTTGTGTTCAATTCTTAAAACCTGTATAGACGGTAGAACCGGAAACGTGACGTTTGTGCGCGCTGGTTGTTATGAAATGCATAGAATTCTCGCCGACGGTAAGTGTAAATATCTTGGCTCGAAGACCATGTATATGTATACTATATGCACCGTTGGTCGAGTTGCACAAAGCGGGAGGTTCTTCGAATTCGATAAGACAACGATGCAATGAGTGGTAGATCCGAGAAATCTGAACAGGAGAAAGTAAGGAGAAATAATAATAATGGCACCTACGTGGTGCCATTGCAAAGCTGAGCGATAGCGCAAAAGGATAGTGAAAGAAAGCAGTACCGAGATTGCAACCAGTTTGCAATGTCATCTCTATAAGCGACGGCGCGAAAAAAAATTGTTTTTATCTTCGTCTCTTCTTCGTAGTTATTGGACCCGAGAGACTGCCAAGTATTAGTGCACGGATCAACTCTAACCGTCCAGAATCGTCTTTGGCAACGACTAGTCCCTCGATACCTAAGGCATAAGGATTTAAGGGTCCAAAAAACAGGTCAATTTTAAAAAAATGAACCTGGCTATTAGAAGGGCAAAGTCAAATTTTTACACACAGTTAGTACAAGGTGTTATGAAGTTAGTTTTTTTATTGAAAAATATCAATTAACATCGTTTCGACGAAAAAAATATGACCTTATTCATTTGTTATTGACGAATCACTGAAATTTTTTTTACCATCCGGTCATTAGACAGAAAATGTTATGATCAAGGATCTGTCCGAATTTCTCAACACGATCGGACGAATAGATTTTGAGATACGATGTCAGTTGATAATTGTTAATAAGTCCGTTAATTGATAGTTTTTATTTAAAAAGAACTCAAACATTAGAACATCGTGTACTAACCGTGTGTAAAAATGTGACCTTGTTTTGCTAACAAACGCGGTCAATTTTTTTTTTTTTTATCAACCCGTTTTTTGGACCATATCGTTGCGCTAGTGCCTTAACGGATGAAAAAAGGGTTGAAGTCGAATACGCTTCCCTTCAATAGCGAACGACTTGTCTCCATTCAAGTACATTTTTGTATCGGAATAAAATATATAAAAATACCTTAAATAACACTTAAGTGGGCCGTTTTTCAAATGAATGTAGCAAATTTGTTTGTATCCAAAAAAACAACTTCTCCGGATGTAATGCCCTAGTTGGTGAACCAGCGAGCACGAGTGTATCGATTTCCTGGACGGGAAGCCATTCGTGTGTTGCAGCAGCCTTACAACTGTACTTAGTTTTCTCGACATTAGAAAAAAATGTGCATTTCGCAGATATTGACTGCAGAGCGCCAAGTTCGATAAATACATTTATCAATGTGTGGACCAAGTATAAAAATGTTTATGCCACGACATTTTTAGACAAACGAATAAAATCAATTAAAAATTTTTCACTATATCATATTTGTTTGGTGTGAGAATATGATTCATTGGAATGAAATTTAATTACTCGATTTACGTTAAATGCGTTCGATAAAAAGAATTCCAAGCACGCTTTACTGCTTTACATTCTCTTACCGTAAAAACAACTATTGAAAAATGCCAGTTATTAATTTTAGTACATTTTTCTCTCTGTGTGCAAGAATAGAACTGCAACTTTGACAGAAACATTAGTTCAGGAATTTCAACGATGCTTGTAAGTTGCAGAGTGGGTATAGCAAGTGGATACAGTTGGTACATGAAGGGTACGTCGCCACAGTGGTCGTCATCCGGTCGTGGTGGGGGATTCGCTCTTGAACTCGGTTCTCCTTCGGCGAGGTACTTCGCGTGCTTCGCATGAGCTTCGACTGGTGTTCGCGGTAAAAGGGTCGAAGGAAAATATCGGATAGTCACGCGATTTTCGTGGCATGTAACGCGCAACCGACTATGTAACATTGCTGTAAAGCCGGCTAGAAAGCGTGACTTTAGTGACCGACAATGTCATTGGCAAGGCCTGCGACGCAGCTCGCGTGTATAGGCAAACACGCCGTTGCGCAGGGAATTCGTGAAAGGGGAAAAAAAATGGAACTAATAGATCGACTGGAACAGTGGACTACAGTGTGCTGCGGCGAGCGGCGATAAGTTAGACTTTTCCTCGGCCTCGAAATTGCACGGAGAGTCACTTAGGTACAACCATCGGCTGTCGAGAGTAACAACGGTCTCGTAGTTGGTGTATGGCTGCGAAGAGTCGTTACGATCACTTGGCTCGAATTACGCAGTCGCGCCGACCTTGTCCTTGAAAACTAATGTAACTGGCGCTCTTAATAAGTTACGCCCTCTAACGACGAATCGAAAGCAACGATTTTTTAATTCACGAGATTTTTTTTTCTTCTTTTTTACTTCGTATCTTTATCGATCGAGCCACATTGAGGTCTTTACTGCGCAACATCTCTCATCCGCTCGAGCGCACACATCCGGACTCTCGATTGCGCTCCAAAGTGGATGCGAGTTATTAAAAGTAATGTCGAATGTTAGTCGAATCCTGTTCAACTCGTGCATTAAATTTCAACCCGATAGATCGGCGATTAGGAAATCGTCGTTACTTTAATGAAGATTCTACTACGCCGAAGTTGCAACGACCGATGACTAACGACAATCTTGTACCGCAGTGAGGCGCGACGTCGAGCTATACGTATATACGTAATTGTGTACAATTTGCACACTTTTTGTTCCATGCTTCATATAAATCTTTCATGTAAAAGTGATTTTTTTTCAAGTCCATATTTCAACGCAAAGTTCTTTACATCCCATACCGATGACGATACGAAGTAGGAGGGCGAGACGAGCAGGTGACTGTACGCCAAAACCCGACAGCTCAATGTTTTTCCAACGTTTGTTGACGAAGTTTCGCAAACAGCTGTCGGGGTAGAGCACTGTACTATACGATAATCTAATTTCTAGCTCCTTGACAGCCTATATCTGGCTCATGTTATTAGTGTAATTCTGGCTGGCGAACCGCGGTGACGCAACGCGACCAGAGCGCTTTATTTCCCCTCTCGGGGCGGCCTCGGTGCGTGAACGTATGAAGCAGGAAAAGAGATAGCCGTCGCGGTACGAGCAACGCGGAAAGTAATGTCCTAGGTAGAGGACAGCCGGGTCAAAGGCAGTGCGTCACAAATAGCGAGCCTACGGCGTACTTCCACAGCCACCTCACTAATCTTAGGTCGCTGGATGCTCGAAGGGAGCTAAAAGGGGCGCTGAAGAAGGTGGAGAAGACAAATGACGAAGGACGGACCGACCGACGGACGGACGCTTGCGCGCAAGCTCAGAACTCGACTGCATGTCTACTGCAACTCCACTGCAAGGCTGTCTCGGTGGTAGTGAGAGCGGCTCGAGATGAGGAGGGGGAGGCGGTCTCATTGCAACGGCGCAAGACTGCACACGATACCGACGCATGAGCGCTTGCCGCCGTTTCCGTCTTGCCCCCCCCCCCCCCTCCTCGACCGCGTCGCACTAGGCGAATGTTTGTCATTACTGTGCGGACGGACGGACGGACACACACAGCGGAGATAGAGGAAAGAGATGTATTTATGCATTGGCTAATATGTTGCAGTGGTCCGAGTTAGATACCGGCAATCCGCGGCACGACGAAATTACTACGATTTCCTGCGAGGCTGATACGAGCTCGCCGCTGCGAAGATGCCATCGACGCAATTCTCGTCGGTTGACTATAATTTTTTAATTTTTTAATTTTTTTTTTTCTTCTTTTAATCATATACGGTCGTCACTCGTATCGATGTGGCTAGAGACACGAGTTACGGAACGCAGTGTAGAGTACATACATTATCTACGACGAAGATGTCTCTTTTTTTTTGTCGTTTCCAATTTTTTTTTTTTTTTTCCGTTGAATCGACGGACTTTAGGTTTCGAAGTTTCGTATCTTTTGTTCGACCGGCTAGCCCGTTGGATAATGCATCCCGTTTGCAATTCGACGGGACTGCGAACGAGTATATATACGAAAATAGTGAGTGACGTGAGTCACTAAATATTTACATGAGCTGCGGCAAATAATGTCCAAGGCCGGGTGCCCCCCCATCCGACGGATACTAAACGTGACCATAGAGGCCTGACCAGTCGTATAAATAACGGAGCGAGCGAGAGAAAGAGTTGAAAAAAAAGGAAGAAAAAAAATCAAGAGTCACAGCACAGAGGCCCGAGCGGCGGGGCTCGGAGAGCCGAGGATAAAACGGGGGAAAAAATAATAATAAAAAAATCGAGTATTAATTACTGTACGCGATGAGCGTCCCCCTATACAAAAAGCGACACGTCTGTTATTACTCCATACAGCGGCGAGTTTAAACGGCGCGGTAAATTTGCATCCTCGCTCTCGGAAAAACGGCCGCTACGATCGCGGTGAAAGAGTTGCATAATAAACACGACGACGAAGGTTGACATTATCGAAGACTACACGCCCTTCAGCGGTGATGTCTAAATCGTTGACTCGGTTAAAAATATTAAACTTTCCAATCGATAAACCTCAAGCTCACCGATTATAACGATCTCACAGTCGATGGGACAATTTCCTAATCGAGAAACCACCTCGCCGCTAATCGTGGAATATCAAACTGTGAATTCGAATGTAATCTCACCGAGGCGGTTCTTCAGAGGTCTATTTGTGGAAACTGAATTAATGAGTTCGGTATTAACCGTACGAGCGAATGAGTAGCCAATAATAGAGTAGGCCGTGTCTACCCGACGCGCTCGACACTGCACTGCTGCAGGCTCGTCGCGGGGAATGGAATTTGCCAGTGATATCGGGATTCTTTCCTGAGCCCGACAAAGACCATATCTCTGTGGGTGCCAAAGGGCAAATTGGTGTGTCTTGCGACAATGGGAACATAATTTGAAATGTCAAATTTTTATTAAAAAATATATCAAAAAAATGCTCCAGTTCCGGCGCAGTCATCGACCACTGCGGAAGACAAGGGGACAGGACTTCAAGCTGCCCGAAGTTTCCCTGCACGTCCCGAAATCCATTTGTGATATTTCCAAGTTATATCGGTTGCATGTCACACGATGAAGTCCACTTACGTTGACAGGTTAGTATAAGATAACTTGTTTCTCTACCTCCGCCTGTACTTTACACCCGGTGTTTAACCGGTGTCTGCACGCGTAGCTTTGCGTGACGCTGTTTTTCCCACGATACATTTACATGTTACTCTATCAAGCTTGCGACTACTACCGATTCGAAGCCGGTCGCGACTCCACCAAAACACAAGCCTACATCCCTACCATATCCATGGTTGCCACGAGATTGTTCAACTGGAATTCCCTGACTTTTCCCGGTTTTCCAGAACGAAAATTTCATTTTTCCAATCTATCGATCAGGGTAGGTAAGAACAATTGAAAATAACGTAAAATATAATATATAACGATAATGATTATTAATACGTTAAAGTCAGTTGACAATATTAAAAGTTCCCAACGAAAATAATATCATGTCATAGTCGTATATATGCTATATATAGTCGGCAAGTTTGCTGAAATGAAAAATGTAGACGTCGTGTAGCACGGAATTAAACGAAAAACATCAGATTTAGAAACTTCCAGGATTTGAAAAAAATTCCATGATTTTTCCGTGATTTTTCCCTGACTTTTCGAGGTCCCAACAAATCCCCTGCTTCTTCCCGGTTTTCCAGGTCCGTGGCAACCATGCATATCACAAGATTCATGACTAACGAAATTACCTAAATTTACCTTTCCGGTAATTTTTAGAATTGTTACTTGGTGGAGCTGTTTTTGTTTTAAATCGAATAGATTCGTATTATATCAGATGCCGAGTCCTGAGTACCGATGCAATTTTTCATTTCGTTGTAGTGCATTTGTTTATCCACTGTGGAAAAAAATTTGTTGGTTTAACCAAAAGTCGCCGTGACATACGTTCAAAGTTGTTATTTGTTTGGCACAAATGAAGCATTGTTTTGTTAAACGATTAGTTTCTTCGATTTAATCAAATTTGTCGATTGAAACAAACATTTTTGTTGTACTAACACAGAAAAAAAATATCATTGATTCAAATAAAATTTGCTTGCGGGCTGCCAATGAACAAAAAATGTTGTTTCAATTCTACTTTTCATTCATTCAATTTTATACCGGATTGAAACGATAACATCACCGTGCCAGTTTTGCCGCCATTGTTTCAATATCGCATGGAATTGTAAGAATTGAAAAATATAATTGAAACAAACATTTTTTTCTTTGGCAGCCCGCAAGCGAATTTTTTTTCAGCGAACCAAATACACCTTTGAACGTATGTCAGCGCACATTTGCTTAATCCAACCGTTTGTTTTTCACAGTGTATGTCTCTCTTTTTAATTTCCAGATCAGTGTGCAAAGAAGTAGAACAATATCGGATCCGTTCGCCAGTTGGCTGATCAGGGTAAACAAAACACTCCAAGGGGTTCGACTTGACACGTTTTTGCTGAGACGACGAGGGTATTCAATCGCACATATCAGGACTCTGTTCGCTGGGATTGCTGGAAGACCGAGGTTTTACCTATTGCCATGCAACGCCAAACTGTATTTGCGTTGCGGTGAGTCGTTATCGTTTTCGCTAACACGAGAATTCCCGGTTTCGCAGCTTGCTTCTGCCTACGAAGCTTTACCGACCTTAATTAAAGCGCCCAAAGCTCGTAAGTGCGTTCGTGTGTTGCGGCACGAAATTTTGTGTCATTAACTGCCTGTTGACGCATCGCGGTTTTGCTGCATCTCAGCATTCAGACTACGTTCGCGAAACTGGTTTTAGTTTCCTCGGGAAACGGTCGAAGATTTGAAAAATTGCAAAAGGCAAAACATAATTCGAGATTCGAAGTGCCGCGAAATTTTATCTCTCTTTTTGTAATAAAATCTAATAATAACCATAGTAAAATCTGGTATTTCTTAGCGAGTTAAATCTTCGGCGATAAGACTAGTGTGGTTCGTAGTGTCGATCAATCTTCGTTGCGATAACGATATGATAATCCGATATTACATCTCATTAGATCAATCAGCCAGTAGAATCGGCACACTTCTGTACGTATGAAAAATTCAGACAGGTCAAATATATATATACATATATATATATATATATATACATATTTTAAATATCGAAAAAATATGAAACACACGGAGGATCGCGGAAATATCTATAATACAAGTTCGAGTTCAAGTACAAGATCTGACCGCAGTCTAATAAATTCTACCCCGGTCAGACCTTGAAGTATAATATATATAATTATATATATTATATGTCATATAATTTTTTTGCTTTTCACATTTTTATTTGTCGCTGCTTTAACCACCGGTATTTTCATGCTCGGTCTTCTGGATGGAAGAGGTATAGCTACGTGTCGACTTAGGAGAAGATCGTTGGCCTTTGTTTTATGCTAATCCGTATCGACTATTGCGTAGTTCACTTCGCCGCACACCAGCGCCTCCACCGTTTCCTCTATGAGCGCCTGCGCATGTTTGCCGGTGTGTGTTTGAAAATAGTTAAATGAGAAAGACCTCTATTATATTAGTTCAAGGATCGAATGAGGGCCACAGAACAACAAAATTTTATACAAGTATAGAGTACAAACTAAAGTGGACGAAGTACAATAAATCGGTTCCGGGCCCAGAATTAGAAGAGTCCGTCTAGGCCTGCTCCAAAAAAAGCGTGAAACTCGAGATTTTCACAAAGCTTCCTCATAGAGGAAGCTTTGTCTTCCTCATAGAGGAAGCTTTGTCGGTACAAGAAAATAATTATTTTTAGATTTTTCGGTCTTTATTGTATTATGCAAAATATCGTCGTTATGAAAAATTCATTGGTTTTTAGCCGAACTTTTTTGCTCCAAGACACGAAGATTGTGAGGTTTACATATAATTTTTAAAGTTTTTCGTCGCGCTAGATACGCAGGAACTTCATGATTCCATTGGGAAGCAAATGTAGGGGGTTGTTCAAACCCCCTACATTTGCTTCCAATTGGAATATTGCTACATTTGCTTCCCAATGGAATATTAGGAAGCAAATGTAGGGCTGTTTGGAAATACAAAAAATCACACATTTTTGCAATATTCACTACAAAGATTCCCTGTAAAAAAATATAGTTATTCGTCGTTTCGGGATCATTTTTGACGTATTTTTCCCCATTAGTCACGAATCTGCCACTTATTTTACTCTTAGTTCAATATTTGATACGAAAACTCGCGTCATAAAGGAAAATATTCATTCCTCGAAAAATGTAAAAAATTCTAAATCACAAAATACGACGGTTCAATCGATCCTCGCTAAATGAAACAGGGATTATCAGTCGACAATAGTCCCTTTGTGTATAACTTTTTAACCCGATAACTCATCAATTCTAAAAGCTAGCGTGTGCACAGATATTTTTTTTAGCAATACTCAAAAACGAGTAAAATTTTAATGACAAAGTATATTCAGTCAATCCATGCCGATCCGTGGCGAAAATTATCAACATTTAACCAAACGTTGAGGACTGACCTCTACCTCCTTTAGAAATTTCAGCTGCATAACTTAAGCCGTTCTCATAATATACATTGAGGGAGGATCTAGTAAATATTACTATATCGCTTGAGAGATATTACCATAGCACATAGTAGTAGGTCGCTAGGGCGCCACCTATGGTGGGAAGTACCGAATTTATAAGAATTTTTCTTAGATATTATGATAAAAATTCGTGAATAATCTGAGACTTTCTGCCATAGGTGGCGCTCTGGCGCCCTACTACTATGTGCTATGGTAATATTTCTTAGATGATCGGTAATTTTCACTAGATCCTTCTCTCAGTGTGAGGGTAAATATTTTTCGGGGCTGAGATACACACATACATACACTCAGACATTTTTTCTAAATATGATTTTCCGATGTTTTGGAACATTCTGAAAACGTTTTACGTAAAATCCCGACATGTTCTTTTCATAAAAACAAAGCTTCCTCTATGAGGAAGCAAAAAAAACTGACTTCGTCGTCGTGCAGTCTTTGCGGTTTCGCCCGTTCAGGCGCAACATAAAGCGATTCTTTGACTATGTCTAGTCTGCTCGCACTTCGGGGATACAGTAACTACTTACATGTGTGTGTGTATCCTTCGAGCGACGGACTTTCGTCACGTTCACGGATGAGCCCATTAGTATATAGCATCAGCTACTGAGAATACGTGTGTGTATGCGCGCGCGCGAAAGGTCGGCACCACGATGCTCACCGGTCAGCATGCGAATGGCCCATTCATCTTTCCCGGCGTCCATTCAAGACTAGCTTCGGAATGACGGAATTAGAGACGGAAGTGAGATGGCCCGCGTTACCGGGCACGAAAAAAAAAGAATTGGGAGACTAATATTCATTTTTCAAACTCGTAGTACGCAAGACTGGGAAGGGAGGTAACCACATTTTCCCGGTTATGAATTTTTGTCTTTTTGTTCGATGAATTTGACTTCGAGGATGAAACCGATCGTCCGAGTAAAAATGGCACTTAATGGTAAGCAATGTAGAGATTGCTGGGACATATTCACTTTTTTTTCTTTTTTCTTTGGTAATTTTTTCTTAACGAGCCGATCCGTCACTTTCTGAAATGGCTCCAATTACCACACAGAGAAAAAAAATCATTTGAGTCAACAAAATGTGCGCTTACGGGTGGCGAAACAAATGTATGGTTGCTCGAAAGAAATACCACGTTGATCGAACTAACAGGCCGTCGATTCAAATATTTCTTTGCTTAATACAGCAATTATTTCGTTCTATCAACCAAAAATTTGTTTCACCACCCGTAAGCGCTCATTTTGTTGATTCAATCGATTTTTTTTTCTCAGCGCATAAATCGCAATAGTCTAGGACGAGAACGACGTACTCGATCGGAAGAATCTCGTTAAGAACGTTAAGTGGCCGGTTTGGGAGGGTTAAGTGCGCCAGGGTGAAGAAAACGCGTATTTGTCGTCGACTCCGTACGCACGTTAAGTGGGAAGGAAGGTAACCACATTTTCCCGGTTATGAATTTTTGTCTATTTATTCGATGAATTTGACTTTACATCGCACGAAAACTTCACAAAAAAGGAAAGGCACTACTTTAAAGTCTGCTAATTTTCCGAACAAAATAAGTGTAGCTATACATATTTGGAGGATGAACCCGATCGTCCGAGTAAAAATGGCACTTAATGGTAAGCAATGTAGAGAAGATTGCTGGGACATATTCACTTTTTTTCTTTTTTCTTTGGTAATTTTTTTCTTAACGAGCCGGTCCGTCACTTTCTGAAATGGCTCAAATTACCATAAACCGCAATAGTCTAGGACGAGAACGACGTACTCGATCGGGGGAGTCTCGTTAAGAACGTTAAGTGGCCCGTTTGGGAGGGTTAGGTGCGCCAGGGTGAAGAAAACGCGTATTTGTCGTCGACTCCGTACGCACGTTAAGTGTGCAATAAGCAAATGAAAGTAATGAACGAGATCGAAATCTCGGGCGTTTCGTATATCGCGTTGTCGAAATTTGTACGCCTACGCGATTCCGACTCGCCAGAGAAATCGTTCTTTTCTTTTCGCTTTCATTCGCCGCCTCCTTTCTCATTCCATTGCGACTGTTTCGCAATGGATACACACTCACACACGCACACTCAAACGTAGCGCTATAATGCGTATGTATTTATATGTTTATATTACTTAGCCGAGTTTTACGGAGTGAGAGGGGAATTCGCTTCGGGCATCGAGAATATCGAGTCTTAGCTGTCGAGCCTACGACGCCGTCTCGACGTCTGTCCGTTTTTTACTTCCCTTAATTCTCTTTTCTCATCTTTCTTATACCTTTGTGATTTTATGACATTTCGAAAAGACTAAAATCGAGAAGAAAAGTACCCGGAGGAATATAAACACATATACGCCAATAAAACGTGATACAGAGATGCTAGGAATGAAAATGTCGAACGACACCGAGGGTAATCGACACACGGGCCAATGCGTGTGTCGATGCATGTGTTACACCTGTTGAGTTTATGCGAAGAGACGAGACGATGAAGACCTTTGGACCGTGGTTATTGCGTATGTGTTTGCCGGCGACAGAGGCATCGGATATATAATAAAGCACGTGGGCGGGAGCGCCGTCGTAGCTAAAACCGTCCCAGACAAACTGAATTAGCGCGGGATAATGAGACGGGAAACGTAGAGGAAACTAGAATCCAGGTCGAAATTAAATTAATATGAAATTTTTTTCCACAATAAATTACGCGAATATGTATCGTATACATTACGCGAATATATTCCTCGCGATCTATAAAATAAAAATAAGAGGGCAAATGAACTGCACCATGGGTGATATGTGATTTGACGAGTAGCTCGAAGCAGCGGGTCGCGGCAAAATGGAAATTGAATTTTCCATCGAGGATCCTTTAACAGGGCATGAAAGCTCGTGGGAAGCTTCGACGCGAAAACAACTTACTGCTGTGCACCGCGATATTATTATTTTCTTTTCCGAAGCACCAGCGACAAACGTATCTAAAATAAAACATAATTTGCACATGGCATCCTCATTTGTTACAATTCTGCGAATAGCTTTTTATATGAGAGAGTTCGTTGATCGATTTTGGCTTCCCATGGAGGTAGCTATGCGCAAAGTTGTAATAAATAAGTAAGCCATGTGCAAATAACTTTGCAACTTTTCTCGTAACATAAACAATTTCGATATCTCATAAACTTAAAACCGTCAAAATTTACCGCACAATTTATCGAAGGAAATCGCAAATTGATTTTTGCGAATTTCGTCGTTTCCACACTGATAAAAAAATACGGTTGAATCAACTAAGATTCGGGCAGGGACGTTCAACTAAAGATTTTGTTGATACAGCTAAAAAATTAGTTAGTTCAACA
>JAPYZC010001425.1:0-23812 GCA_030522665.1 Ichneumoninae sp. A BG-2022a | reverse complement strand
ATATAAATATAAATATAAATATAAATATAAATATAAATATAAATATAAATATAAATATAAATATAAATATAAATATAAATATAAATATAAATATAAGAAGGGCTGCGGTCGATCGCCAATTGGCAATATGCAATATAGGTGAAAAGAAAACAGTTTGTTAGGTATAAACCAAAACTGTTACACGTGATGTATTGTTAACAAACTCACGGCTACACACTACTATACATATAAATCGATTATTTAAAACTTCATTGATCCTGTGTGGTTCTTGTCCAACTCACCGATTTTTTGTCCCCATGCGAATAGTATCTATCAATGCACATATACATAGTGAATATCAATCATAAGAATGGCGGTGGCGGTTGTCGGGGCTTTCGATAAATTCGCTCAAAGAGTGTAGGGTCGTATACCGCGGCCCGGTATACCGGGACGTTATCGGCACTCTCACTGAGCGTTGAGACAGCGGCGCAGAACGAACGCCAGGTCGAGGTCTGGTGATGGAGTGAAAGAGGGGAAGATACCCTCACGGAACCCAGGCCTGCAGCGGAAAGGCCGCCAAGACATTGTTTTTGCGTTATCTTTTTATCCGAACGATAAATCTCGGTGGCCTTATCACGGGGCTTTTACGGGATGTCTACTGGCGCTTTAGGATGGCAAGAAAAAAATGGTGACGCTTCACGAGCCGCTTGTTCGTGGACGGTTCTTTCTCGGTATGTTCCATCTTCCCGCGAAGATAATCATTATAGAAATATTATCTCACGTTATAAATGATAATAACACCCCATTACATTCTTCAACAGTTATGACAGGTTTTCGACGGCGAAATTGTGCGCCTGCAAAAAATTGCAATTTATCATACACTCTTACGTTTTTCTGCATCATAGGGAAATCAGTGGTTTCGTAAGGCTCAAAAGACCTTTGGTATTGAATTTGACAGAAATCTATTCAAGCGATTAGATTTTACGAAATTTTGATTTTTTTGAAAAATGACTAAAAACGGTCTAATTCGAGAAAACAAGACGGTATCGAGCTGGAATTTGACACGGGAATGAACACTGTACAATCATTGGTATTAAATGTGGTGAAGGTTGATAAGACCGTTTAAATTTTATCGAATTTTGAAATAAAACATTTTTTTTGCTAAATTTGTATTTTACGTCGTCGAGAGTTTTTCCATCAAATATCGCTTCGGGGGTGAAATAAGTTCGAGATTAGTCGTCAGTGGGGAAGGATACATAAAACAACGAATAACCCAAATTGCAAATCGCAATTTTCTACAATAAATATTCCGGTCAATTTTGAATTTCAATTCTCCGAAATGTAAAAACTTTTTGTGTTACGATTATGAAAAAAAGATGCAAAATACTGTACGTGTAGCCAAAGATTTTGTACCCAAAATCGACCAACGAACTTTCCCATCGGGAAAGCTATTGCAATCGAAAAATTGTAAACTGCAAATTTTTTATTATCGTGCAGCCTTACGATAAAGCGATCCATCAGTACCCGATCTAGTGCATTTTCTTCAGTAAAGCACGATAGTTCCTGGATGCTCCCGGTTGCCGCTATATGCAAGTGACAAGGTAAAATTTACCCAGTCACGTATAATACACGCTCGAACAACAATCTACAATAATACAGGGGGTACGATAAAAATGATATGAGTGGATGAAATGAAAACAGACGGCATCAGAACTACGAGAGATGAGTAGATGAGGGAGAATTTGAGGAAGAAATGAAGAACCGGTGTGACGGGCAAGACCACCTCTGTTTCTACTGTCAAAAGTTAATGAATGTGCTAGAGTGGAATGGCTCTGCTGGCGCGTTCTTTCAGCCCTAAACTGGGCGCTACTAGCACTGCAACTGGTGGAGGGTATGGAGACTCCTCGAGCGCTGAACAAACTGTAGATAAGGCTTTGCGGTGATTGCTCTATAAAATATGTATTGCAGGGGCTCTCGCTCGTCCGACCTTCGCTTCCTGCTGCAACTCTCCCCTCGTGCGCTTGTTCCTTTTTCGTCTCTTTCATATCCACGGATACGGTCTTCGAAGCTTCTCGGATGCATCGTCATAACTTTCATATATGAGGCTGTGTACCGAGCTTATATATCAATTTACATAGGTGTCAGCAGGTACCTGGTGGATGTGTGTGTTCGCATCTATCGGCGCTATTTCCGAAGGCTTGAGATCGATCTTAAGAACGAAGTTTAGCCCGAATTTCGTTCAACTTCGGGCGTAAGATCTGCATTGAGTTCGAACGCAAATTCGATTGTAGTTCGATCCTGAGTTCGAACTTAGGGTGGGTATGTGGCTTCGCATTTATCGACGCTGTTTCTGAAGGCTTGGGATCGATCTTAAGAACGAAGATTAATCCGGACTTCGTTCACCTTCGGACTTAAGATCTATCTTAAGTTCGAACTGGGTCTTGTTCTTAAATGTAATGTTCACTTAGATCTGAAATCCGAACTTAACGTAGGTATGTGGGTTCGCATTTGTGGACGCCATTTCTGAAGGCTGGAGATCGATCGTAGGGACGAAGTTTAGCCCGAACTTCGTTCAACTTCGGGCGCAAGATCTGTATTAAGTTCGAATGCAAATTCGATTGTAGTTCGATCTTGAGTTCGAACTTAGGGTGGGCTTCGCATTTATTGACGCTATTCTTGAAGGCTTGAGATTGATCTTAAGAACGAAGATTAATCCGGACTTCGTTCACCTTCGGACTTAAGATCTATCTTAAGTTCGAACGAAAGTCGGAACTCAAATTCGATTGTAGTTCGATATTAGATCCGAACTTAAGGTGGGTTCGCATTTGTTGACGCTATTTCTGAAGGGTTAAGATCGATCTTAGGAACGAAGTTTAGCCCGAAATTCGTTTAACTTTGAACGTAAGATCTATCTTAAGATCAAATTTGATCTCGTTCTTAAATTTTCGAACTAAAGTCTGAACTCAAATTCGATTGAATTCCGATCTTCAGATCGCACTTTACGTCTTTTTGCAGCGTAGAATCTATGTCTGGATCCCAAATGCTGTTAACTGTGATGACACAACATATTCATAAACAGGTGATCTGGCTAAAGAATTCCGTAGAAAACGATATGTGCATGAGGAGAATTTTTTAGGATCGGCTTCAATAACAATATAGGAAAGGTTCCCATACAATATCGTAAATTGAGAGTATTCGGTCAATCTGGCAATTTTTGTCGTACTTTATATAGCAAAATATTTATTCGCGTCTACAATACAGGCTGGCAAAGGTCGGCACATTCACGGCAATCAGCTATCAATGCTATAACGGCCGCAAAAACAAAGCGTAACAAGTATAATCGACTGTGTGTCGGAAATCGTAACACTAGTTTAATATGCATGGTCGTAACGTCGTGTAATAAACGCCACAGGAACGTGCGGCGCATATTATTGAGTTTGCCGATTCGGTTTATTGCGAGCGATATTAAATGATTGCAATGCAACGTAGCATAGCACAAAAAAATATATTGGATAAAGAAAGTCAATGTAAAGAAAAACAATGTTTGTGTTCAAAATTTGTATTTCAACATGCATAAATTATTGGAAATACGACGTTTATTACATGACAGTTGCCGTCAATCAATTTGTTTGCGTGAATTGCCGTGCACGCTTCGAGACCGTCGGAAAACAATCCGATGTACAATTTTCCAGATCGTCAAACTTGTATGGCTGAGTACGAGTTGCAGAATTAAAATATCGCAAAAAATGTGTATTTGCATGCTTTGTTTGCTTATCTTGCTCGATGCAGCACGAAAACGATGTTTTCGTGACGACACGAGGATTGAGAGTGCTTGCAAAGTAAATACGCAGCGACCTGCGTCGGGAGTACAATATCGGGCACGGACAAGCGTATGGCGAAAATTCCAATACTGTTTGGAAACACAGTCGGAAATCGTGGGATAATATCTTGACTCGGGGACTCTTTAGTCCAAACACCGAGTATAGGAAAGTAAGCTAAATTGTTTATATGTGAATTCTTGGAGAGTTCAGAAATGTTTCGAGAATTGTTTATAAATTCAAGATGTGGATCAACTGTTCGATTCGTACAGGCCGCATAGAAAAGATTGTCCGTTACGAGCGCAAATCGTAGCTACAATTCGTTGTGTTCTTGTCGCACGATCTGTTATACTTAATCGCAGTGCTAAAAGGGCTAAAAGTGTTGACCCAAAAAGTAACAAAAAAGCTGAATCCTCGTGACTTTTACCTATAGGGTAAAAGTGGTGAATATGGCCCACCTCGATTAACACGTAAATCAATGATATATGGACCGGGCCATATTCCCCACTTTTACCCTAACGTTTAATCTCACGATGTTTCGATAGCAATCCTTCCTCTCACATTTGTCACGGACTTTGATTGCAGCTATTACCGCTTCGATTTTATAAATGGCTCTAGTTCCCCCTTAAATACACTTCACACTCCCTCTACCTTTCCCAAATCTACTTCATGATTTCTATTAAACTGACGTCAAAGTTATCTAAACAACAAATATACGATATTAAAAAGTGAATCCGTTTTTATTTATATTTTTATTTTCACCTAAATCTCAGTGGTTCTTTTATTTTTAAAAACTCCAGTTCCACCATAAATACATTCCACCCTTCCTCTACCTTTCCCAAATCTACTTCATTATTTCTATTAAACTGACGTCAAAGTTATCTAAACAACAAATATACGATATTAAAAAGTTAACCCTTTTTTATTAATATTTTTATTTTCACCTAAATCTCAGTGGTTCTTTTACTTAAAAAAAACTCCAGTTCCACCTTAAATACACTTCACACTCCATCTACCTTTCCCAAATCTACTTCATTATTTCTATTAAACTGACGTCAAAGTTATCTATACAACAAATATACGATATTAAAAAGTTAACCCTTTTTTATTAATATTTTTAGTTTCACCTAAATCTCAGTGGTTCTTTTATTTAAAAAAAACTCCAGTTCCACCTTAAATACACTTCACACTCCCTCTACCTTTCCCAAATCTACTTCATTATTTCTATTAAACTGACGTCAAAGTCATCTACACAACAAATATATGATATTAAAAAGTTAACGCTTTTTTTATTCATATTTTTATTTTCACCTAAATCTCAGTGGTTCTTTTATAAAAAAAAAACTCCAATTCCACCTTAAATACACTTCACACCCCCTGTACCTTCCCCAAATCTACTTCTTTATTTCTATTAAACTTACGTCAAAGTTAGCTAAACAACAAATATACGATATTAAAAAGTGAACCCTTTTTTATTCATATTTTTATTTTCACCTGAATCTCAGTGGTTCTTTTATAAAAAAAAAACTGTATCATGTCTTTTGCGCGAAACTCTTCTTTCATTAAGGCGAAGCGACGCGGCGAGGCGGAGGGGAGCGGAATGAGAAGTACTCGTATGAAAGCGTCGGGTGTTCACATAAGAAAGCGCCGACGCGGCCTGTTCCACGGGCATGAGGCATGCCGCTTCCACCGTCAGTGCCGGTGGTAACCGAGGCACTGAATGCAGGAATTAAAACGCAATTTTCCACACAAAGGAGACAGTTTATGCCAACCTCTTGGAGTGCTCAGTTACGCGGTTCGTTGTCGCGAGACACGCCGGGAATACCAGCAAGCCCCGCCGGTTCTCGTCGGGAGTTCCGTCTTCCCCGTCCGATGTTCTTCTCCCTTCTCGTCCGGGAGTGAGCGAGGGAACACTGCGAGCCACCCTTCCAAACCTCCCTGTGGCGCTTGCTTAATGAAGCTTTCTCGCAAGCAGCTTCTTCCTTGTCCGCTCACTCACAGACCCCGCACACCGTTAACCGCTCAAAGACACCAGTAGTATATTCCGCAAGAGCGAAAAAAAAAAATGAACGACAGGGATATAAAGACTGTAGACTTTTTACCTCAGTTACGTCTACAACTCTGCACTGTAGTACAGTGTATGTACTTACCTCGAGCGTTTTTCCGCGTGGCAGTGAGTTACTCGACCGCCCAGTAGTTTGCATTTTAAATATAGAACTCTCGTCGCGGATTGTAGACGGTTGTTCTTTTTTTTATTCTCGCTATTTAGAGAGGTTTATTAATTTTTTTTTTATTAGACTTCGAGAGCGTTTTTTTTTACTGTGGCTCTTTCCGATATTATTCATTTTTTTCTTCTTCGCTGTTTCAAGTTTTTCTTAGTTCGGTTCTGGCAACCGGTCATGTTCAAAGTGGGTTTCCCATCGACGGCGAGCGAGAGCCGGCTCTCGTTCGACGATAACCGGTGAGGAATGGGAGGAGGTTCTTATAAATAGCTTTCATCGCTCGGCGGGTGGCTTCGAGCTTGCGACAAAACCGTGAAACTTTCGCGGAAAATTTTTACCTCAAATTCACACCGCTCGTTTCCGTTCCACTCTTGTCACCTCCGCGGTGACTTTCTTGCGGTATTTTTTTTGGGGATCGAGTTCGTTCCCGGGTCTCCAACGATATCGTATCGTGCGCGTTGCGAATACACATAGGGTGAAAGTGGGGAATATGGCCCGGTTCATATATCATTGATTTACGTGGTAATCGACGTGGGCCATATTCACCACTTTTACCCTAATGCAAGGGTGTGTGTCGAATACTTTTCGCTTGGTACGCTTCTTACGTCAATCTCGGAGCGACAAATTCCTACCAGACGTCATAGACACCCGGGAAAACAATGTATTTGAATAAATATTTATTTGGTTTATATAATTATTTATTTGATAATAATAATGATTTATTTAATTTATATAATTATTTATTTAATTTATATAAATAGTTATTTATTTAAACCATATAAATATTTATTTGCGGGGCGCACGTCAAATAAATTATTTTTCTGGGTGCGTCGTGTTCTCACACGATGCGTGAGCCGCTTTGTTGCGAACGATCTGCCACTCAAAAACTCACCTTTGGTTCATGCTGGCAGATTCACAGCCTTTGACGAAAGTTTTTCGCTCTTGCATCGCAAAGTATACTTAACAGACATTTAATCAAGAGATGCGGTAGCGCCTCGAAGCCGAGTACTAAAAAAAAAGATTTTTTTTTAAAGCGATACTATCGTGTATTTATACTCCATTGTGCCGGAAGGAAAATCTTTCGATGATACTTGAAAACGAAACATCGGTTTGGAATTTTAACGACACTTTTATTACATAATTCGCACTCAGGCTTTCCAACGCGCAGAGTCAGAATCATATCTGTAAAATGCTGCGATATAATGTGCTGCGATATAAACATCGTTGGAGACCAAAATTACAATTTTCTCTGTAATATAATTTCCGCTTTGAAAATCTCACTATTAAATATTTCACGATTTTTATATAAACACACGTTTTTCAGGATTTTATGAAAATTTCGTACCGTCGCTAATTATTCACATTTTTTTGTATCCATTATTTAATCGCAATTGCAATTTTTCGTAATTTATACAATCTTCGGTCAGAAAAACTAGTTGGTAAAAATGAATTTTCCTGTCAGGTATTTTGCCAAACGGTCGTCCGTCCGATGAACCCCACAGATCCGTTCAGAAATGCATTCTGGCAGAAAGAGAGCGACTGCTGCGCTGATACAAATGTCGCACAGTCGACCGCGAGGATTTCACATTGCATTACACAACGGGATGATAATTTCGGATTTGTCGCGAGCTCGATAATCATATCGCAGCACATGCCGAACCGTTGCCATTGCAACTGGGCGTGTTGGAAAGCGCGGATCCGAATTACATAACAAAAGTGTCGTCGAAGGTCCGATCCGATGCTATGTGCTATACTACATACACACGTGTATGTACAAACCTGAAAACCACTACTTGGCTCATATCATTTAACTTGATTTTGATGTAAAAAAAAAATCAGAGCGCGTTTTAATAAACATTTTTTTTCTTAAGAGAAAACAAACTTTAAGCACTTGGTCTATCATTTTTACATTTTTGGAAATAAAAGTATTTTTTGGGTTCCAAAAATATTGGTTTTTTTTTTAAATATTAATCCGATCGGATATTTAAATGATTATTAATAGGAGACTGCCGAGCGTGCTTCCGTCTGTCTTGATGTAAATGGAAGTTTATTGACGTGCGAAGCAATTCGTTTGGTAACGTTTGGACAAGCTAAGGCTACAAGGGGAAAAGGATATTCATGTGAGCAAAAGCGACATCCACTACATATATGCGATAATATGGTCCATGATGCAATAACGTGAGGTAGTGCAGGATTCACCAATGGCCCGCATAAAACTCTGTGAAGCGGCGAACGGAGGGTAACGAAATTCCCGTTGATGGTACAGAGTATGAGGCGTGGAGGGCCGAAGGAAAATTTACACGAGACTATCGAGCGCGTAAATAAGAGCCTCGACTAGCTTATTTACGGATAGCGTTATTCCGATACACGTAGGCACTCGTCAAAAATTTGCATATTGAAACCCTGGGGAATCGCCAACTCCTATCTATCCTTTACCATCCTTCGGTATAACATACCACTTTACTTTATCCTATCGTAGCCATATGGTGATTTTAAACACAATACTACATAAATTTGAACGCCTTTATAGCGGTTGAAGATAAGGGAATGCCTTAGGTTGAAATCGCATTGCGAAATATTCGTGATAACTCGAGTGGACGTAGGAGAATAATTAAACAACCTAAAGCAGATTATTATTAAAAGGTTTTTTGCTATTCGAACATATTCTGATATCAACTTGTGATAACTTGCAAAATCCACATAGCAACAAAATCTGCTATTTGAAAAATCAAGAAAAACGGAAACTTACAAGAACGGTCGGTACCTTAAGGTAGCTTTGAAATGAACACCAGCGAGTGGTGTTCATTTCGCCTAAATTCGAGAAATTCGAGCAAGAATTGCAAACACTTCTCGATGTTATATATTTTGATCAACAATTTTTTTTCATCAATTTGTTAATAACATTTTGACATTGTTATTATGCAAAATCAGTCTTTTCAATGCCTATAATAAGTATGAATTTTTTCAGATTTTTATAACATCTGGAAGTGTTTGCAATTCTTGCCCGAATTTTTCGAATTTAGGCGAAATGAACACCACTCGCTGGACCTTAAGAACCGACGTGGGGAAGCACATTCTGATATAAAATCTCGAAAAAAGTATCGTTACAATGAAGAATAAAGTATTCAATGTTATAACAATAATTAATATGACCTAACATTTATTATTTCAATTCAGTCGCCATTTTCACTATAATAGCGAATATGCACCACAATCAGGGTGTGTTTTAAACATATGTCAAAATCTCAAATATATAAAATTAATAGATATGTAAATGGATATATATATATATATATATATATATATATATATATATTTATACCAATATAGATATATTGAAATTGCCCGTCTTCTTGTCTGATGGCTGGTCGGGAGTTCACAAGCCATTTATCCGGTAAAGATTGAGATTGTCCTCGCAATAAAGTTCACCGATGACGATAGATCAAAACGAAAATAATACAAGCTTGAGCATTTGACAGTACGCGATGGGATATTCCCCTGGAAGTGCAATATATTGGGTCTCGGCAAATCCGATCGAATCCTTCATCCAACGAAACGAGACTGGTGGACCTCCGTTGGTACCTTTCGTTCGTTCATTCGTTTATATCCGTTCGAACTGGATGGGACTTCCTGCTGGTATTGCTAGGGACCCACTTCTTTTTCGCCTCATTCTACTTTCTTTTTTTCATTTCTTTTTTACCCCCGGAGGCATTTGCGTCCAACGGTGCAGCCATGACAGCGAGAGAAAAGAGAATAATCGACATCAATGGGCACTGCCGGCCGTCGTAGGACTAATAACTCACACTGTTAAGGATGCTTCACACGTACATTGACGGCCAAAAGTGAGATTCAGTGAGAATTTAAACACTTCCCGATGGTCTAATAATCCGAAAAAATCAACTGAAATTCGCGCCTCTACATTAATTTTGTCAAATTTTTTTAATGTAGGAAAATTCTGAAAAAATTCATATGATTTGTACAAAATCAAGGGATCATTTAGAATAAGAAATCAAAAGGTTGTTTGATTTTTTAAAAACATTTAATTTTTTAATCATTTGTTTATAACATTTCGGCATTATTCTTATGCAAAATCAAAATGACATATCCTTAAAAATATATCTTCTTCTCCATACGCAGTGCATTGAATCCAAAACACTTTTGTGAAGAGATATTAATGAACCATTCATAAACATCCAATGAATATTTCTGTCATTAACGGATAAGTTTGCATTAGAAACTTACCGTACGCGATTTAGAGCCCTGAGCCACATACCTGTCCATATGCCAAATGCGAAAAGAAATTGAGGTTGTAAAAATTTGGTTGGTTTATTGTCAAAATTTGGTTGGCTGTCAAGTTTCACAGCTGTCTCTAAAGCTATTTAGTTTCCTGATTAAGGGGAGCTTCTAAGTATTTATAAAACATCAAAGCCATATTAATGCAGTTCTTGTGGCTGTCGAACGGTCTATTTTCTGTGTTCTATTCTTGCGATTTTCATTGAAAAGACTCCTCTTATGTTTCGACCCTCGTCACGGCCCTCGTCAGAAGTTGGCCATTTATTCTACGATTACATTATTATTATTATATATATATTTCTGTGAATCTGACTTATATTTATCAGATTACCTCTTATCATTATTCTCTTTTTTCTTCTGCTTAACGTCAGGCATGTGTGTCTACCATGTGGGAAATTTACATTCTAATGGAGACTAGGTTATAATGTTTTGAAATGGCGTTCACTCCTTAATAACCTACCTATTGCTGTGTCACATGTTTTTCTGCCTGAGATGTCGGAAAGTTAGGATTTTTCATTTTCTCAATATTTATCATTTTGTCAACTATCGTGGATGGACAACACACTATGTCTAAGTGGACGCGGAAATTCCTACCGTCATATTTGATCCAAAGTCAGTATCAATCTCATGACCAAGGTTCGGAACGTAAAAGGAGTCTCTTCAATGAAAATCGGAAGAGAACGCCCAAAATAGACCATTCCACAGCCGCAGCGCAGCAAAGAAAAAAAAGCAATCTTAATCTTCGAAGCCACTTAATGGCAGTCACCCGCCCTATGTCCACAGATTACAATGAAAATGTATATGCAATTTCAAAGCTAAGTATTGATCTTCAATCACCGATCCACCGGACTTTTGGAATCTAAAGTTACTTGTACCTACTTACGTCGATAGGAAGTTCCAACCCATCTGGGAACAGGAAACGCCAACCCATTTACAGCCAGGCCGTGAATTAATAAGTGATCTGTTTCGAGGGCGAAAGCTGTCATGGGACGTAAATAGAATACTTGCGAGTGGGCGGCTCTATATCTTGCTCCTAGAAATTATGGTTCATAGTAACATAGCAGTAGGTAACATGTGTGTATCACTCGAGTTTCCACATATAGAGTGAAGAGGAGGCCACTCGATAGTCGGGATTCCGCGCACATCAGCGCTGATTGTTAGCCGAACATTCAGAACTTCGCACTTGCGAGTATTGCTTCCAAGAGAAGTGGCAGCCAACTACAATGCTACCAACACTAGGTAGTGGTGCGGAAGAGCGGCCCAGCAGTCGATGAGGTCCGCGAGCATACCCGTCAGAAGTTTCCTTCAAAGTTTCTTGGCCGCACGATGTTTTCAGACGCGTCGCTCTATCCCAGCCGTCTCTTGTCGTCGTCGTCGTCGTCTTCAATAGCCCTCTTCCCGACTGAGGACGTCGAACTCCGCTGCCGAGTTTCGCATGGTATGATGGCCAGGTCGTCGATGTGACTGAGAATTCAGTTTTTTTTTTTTTTTTTAATAGGAGGAGCCATTCCAGATCTGTCTCTCCAACGTTTTGTTTGACATGTTCGAACTAGTAGCAGAAGGAACAATACAATATTCAGTGGAGTTTCTGTATTTGGCAAACCGAATTCTACCAACAAAATACGTATTGATGGCTGAGTGAAAATATGACTGGGCAAGCTTGATGTCAATCCGGGACGGATTAAGATTGGGAACAGCATGTTTTTATAGAGATTTTTTATTAGGCTGCAACGTCCTGATTGGCATTTTCAGAGCATCTCGATTAAGGCATTTATCTTCACATCTTACACGTTTTTGGCATGACATATTTTTTTTGAAGGAAATTCATAGTTGTGCATATGTTTTAAATCTTGAGTTAACACAAATCCGCAAGACAATCCTTCCCAGCGTGTGCAAAGTCACATCCCGTGCATGAATCTTCATTCGGCCGGGTCGTCGATGTGACTGAGAAATCATTTTTTTTTTTTATAGGAAGCATTGCAGATCTGTCTCTCCAACGTTTTGTTTGATATGTTCGAACTAGTAGCAGAAAGAACAATACGATATTCAGTGGAGTTTGCAAACCCAATTCTGCCAACAAAATACATATTGATGGCTGAGTGAAAATATGACTGGGACTTGATCTTAATATGAGATGGATTAAGAACGGCATGTTTTCATAGAGATTTCTTATTAGACTGCTACGTGCTGATTGGCATTTTCAGCGCATCTCGATCAAGGCATTTTTCTCCACATCTAACACGTTATTGGCATGTCATATTTTTTATCAAGGGAATGCATAGTCGTGCATACACTGAGAAAAAATTACATAGTAAAAGCAACAGACTGATTTTTTTACCATAAAAAATAGTTCCCAGACAGAACGTTTACATTTTATAGTTACAACAATAACAAAACATCATGAAGGCAACCATAATTGTAGTTTAATCAATTAAATATATACTATCAGAAAGTATCTATATAGACGTTCCCCCTGGAAACTATTCGCTATGGTAAGAAATACCATCCTTTTTCTCAGCGGATATTATCAATCTTGAGTTAACATAAATCCTTCTCAGCCTATTAAAAATCGCATCCAGGGCACGAACCTTCATCCGGTCAGCACACTCATAGTTCTTACATATAACAACTATGCATTTCCTCAATAAAAATACGTATAAGTTACTCGCGATGTCCACAATCTGGCTAACTCTGAGGCGCAGACTTTTTATTGTATTGATTAATTTTTGCAATCATTTAACAATATAATTTATATTTTTGTACAGTTTTATTTCCTTTTTTGAAAATGATCCATACGTGATTCCGTCGATGCTTTCCGGTCTGTTGCCATGCAAATTCGTGGAAACTGCACGAGCTCGCTCTTACGGAATCTCTCTCGCCTATTCGCTGACCTCATGGCGCTCGCTCAAAGTATGTCGGCCAAAATTGGGAAAGCCGGGAATAAACTTTCGCGTATAAGCGGAAACGGGGTACATCGCGGAAGTGACAAGTGATCGTTCATCAACAATGGGAGTCAATCAGCGAATTGTACACATGGGTGAATAGGTTCGATTATTCGCTTCAAGAGGATTGCTCGTGAAGGCCCCAACGTAAACGTCATTTCTGGATGCTGCCATTGCCGCTGTGAACGGCTTTTCCTCAATCCTGTCTCTCTTGGGGTGCCATCGAATCGCTTTTATAGCGTGCACAGACACGGGCACTGGGCTCACCAATACGAGTGGCCGAACTCGTCGCAATGACGCTATTGCAGGTGGTTGCGTCGTTCAGCAGACAAGCGGCCGCGATGGCATTCTGACCGCGCCAACGGCGCTGCAACGACGTTACCATAATAGGGTCCCGATTAAGATGCAAATTCCACGGGCCGCGAAACGGGAATGGGTAACGCGCTTGCCGGCCTGCCAGGATCGTCCGTGGCAACCCGTCGTCGGAACCGCCCAACAATTTAAACCCGCTAACTAAGGTTATATTAAATAAAATTCAGAATACCAGGCTAGACGGCTATGACGCTGCGGAGCTTGTTCGGCTATTTGAGAAGTCTTTGTATTCTCTCGTTCTATCACCGTACAGACATTTTTATTTGATTATTTCCATTGTTACTGGCTTTTATTACCCCTGATATAATGTCCTTCTCGTGGATGCAGGCGTGTAGCGTTGCACGGAGTGCGGATCTCTGTCACGAAGGATACTCATTCGAATTTTTGCTAAAAATTAAAGGCGATGTTCAAGGGATGAACAAGCCCGAACCTAAATGTGAATTTAAGCACATGCTTAAGTTCAAGCTTTAGCAAAATAATGGTTCGTAACTTTGATATTAAGTCCCTATTTATGGATTTCTAAGTTCAAACTTCAAGTTGCCACTCAAGTTTCAAATTGGAGATCCTATTGAAATTTTGATCCTTTCAGACGGAAAGGATCAAAGCGGGCGAGGTGCGCTATTGCTGCTAGAGGTTACAAACAAATGGTGGCTGTTGGTAGTGTTAATTATTGACCATTCGTGATATTGGCATGGAACGGTTGCCGTCAACGATCCATGCACTCCGTCATTAATCTCCCAATGGTAATAATTAATCTCCTAGTGGTAACCATTAAACTCCTAATGGTAACCATTAAACTCCCAGTAATAACCATTAATCTCTCAATGGTAATGATTCATTTCCTAATGGAAACCATTAATCTCCCAATGGTAATCATTGATCCCCCAATGGTATTTTGGAGTCCTAGTATGTATGTACATTATAACGCATGACCCAAATTAAACATACGTACTTTTCTTTTGGCCGTGTATTAGTAATTATAATCTCAGTTGGTTAGCACAATCTCGATCTAACACATGTCCGATAGATGCGACGTTCCGGTAAAAATTCTCTTGCTCTCCTGATCCAATCACGTCCTCGTTTATCTAAAGTCAATCCGTGAGCAGTGTTGGTTGTTCCAATGCGCTATAACTTTGAGAGTTTTCATTGTGAAACCCCTAGACATTCTCCCATAAAAGAATCCAGCTCCCACTTATAATGAAAAATATGACGTCCACAAACCTGAAGAAATTGAAGCCAACGAATTTTTTTAAAGTTGAAAGTAATCAGGCGTTTTTCTTTTTTTTGTTTTTTTCTTTTTTGCTCAACGCTGCGCTCGCTATTGAACCAGACACTTCAACCCGCCAGTGAGGAGACAAACAGCAAGGATCTGCGCAGTGAAGCGAGGAATGGCGGGTCATAGAAAGGTTGAACCTCTACTACGGGCAGGGCTCACATTCTACGCCCGACGGTCTGGCAACAATCGCCGCCGTCGAAGCGAAATTAGTACCGTTTGAATCAATTATCCTTGCATCAGCCTCAAGTAGATGCATGGGAGGAGCCACCGCAGATACCAAAGAGCTGTCGTTCGAAGTTCTAAAAGCTTTTAGTTTTCGCACTAAATAATTTTACAGGGGTTATGTGTACAGCACGGAGTGTGATGGTAGATGGCGAGAACGTCGCTCCATCTAAAATATCGACAAATTGCTACCATGCCGAACGATGTCTTTTCACCAACGGTTAAACGCCGCACGACAAAGTCTCGACTTTCCCATCTTCAACACTTTAGAGAATGTCCAGATTGCGAAAATGTCTAGAGTGTTATACAAGGATTGTCAGTTCTGCGTAAAATGTTGACAACGTTAAATCTGGAGGTAAAGCAGCCTTTAAAAAAATTACTTTAAAAATAATAGAAGGATGCATTAAAATAAAAATAAAATATCGGATAATATTTTTGATAAATCGCGGCATTGATGTGTGTATAATTCGCCTATAAATTACGGCCGATAATGTAAATAGTAGAGGTTAAAAGAATCTCGGGAAACGAAATTCTGCACGAGTCACACATTCACGGCAAAATTTTTCGAATAAGAATTATTGATACATTAAAACGAATTTAAAATGTATATTTAAGTTATATCGTTAACGACATTTTTACGTTCTGTTAAACAGACATTATTCACGATTTTATCCAACTCTTCATTCTTCATCTGATTGGTTGTTCAATCGCAATCAGATTTATTTATTTATTTTTTAATTTATGTAATAAAAACTACTTGCCAATGAGAAAAACCCTGCCAGGTATTTACCTACGCAGTCGACAGGCCAACGAACTGCGACAAATGAGCCAGCTAATGCGACAAACACGTGCATAGGAGACGCGAGGACTTTGCATTATATTATATTACGTTACATAACACTACGGGATGATCGTTGCGGATTTTTTGCGGGTTACGATAATCATATCGCAGCATCTGCCGAACAGTTATGATCCTGCCTGGGCGCGTTGGAAAGCTTATGTCCGGATTATACGAAAATTCCGACCCGACGGTTCCTTTCCGCGATAATCGAGAATAAAGATTTCACTTCTGGCGTATCAGAGTATAAATAAATTGTAGCGCCTCTTTAATCAAAAATCTTTTTTTAAAGTTGAAAATTATCGAAAGTTGAAAATAGCAAGTTCGCTAAATCGTCGAAAAATCCAAGCTATTCGCGATACGTAAAATATTTCTATTATCGTTACTATAAACAAATCAAAAATCATATTTTTTAGAATTTTCGTAATGGCTTCAGAGACTTTGGTGTGGCTATCGAAAAACGCTAAATATGTTATTCATATTAGTCGAGGTGCGTTGCAAAATATACGTCCGAATTATGCGAAAATTCCGACCCGATGGTTCGTTTCCGCAATAATCGAGAATAAAGATTTCACTCTGTCATATTGGAGCATAAATAAATATAAATTCACAGTAGCGTCTCTTTAAACAAAAATCTTATCTTAAAGTCTTCGGTAAAGTATTACCGAAAGATGAAAGCATCAAGTACGCTAAAAGGTCGAAAAAAACGCACCTTTTCGCAATATCTGCCATCTTTCCATCATAGTTGCTAAAACCGAAAAAAAAAATCGTATTTAAAAAAAAATGTTCATAGCTGCAGAGACTTTGGTGTGGCTATCGGAAAACGCTAAAAATGTTATTCATTTTATTCGCGGATCGTGGGTGTGACGTAGGTGGCAAGAAGGGTCTGGTGTAGGTTCACGGCCAGATGAGAATACAAACTGATGGTGACAGTATAGCTGAGCTATCCAATTGGCTTCAACCGCCGGCAGAATCGACGGGTAACTCGAGTACCAAGGATACATTGTGGGAGGTGGAGATATGGAACGTGTGAGAGCGTGTCCGCAACTGCATGCGCAGGATTAACGCGAAAGCTGCACTCTAGATAAATCATACGAATTAATTACTTTACTCCGCCGCAACGAAGTAATACAGAAAAATTAAATGTGTTTTCGCGTGACAATTGGGGATTTCGGTCGGGCCGCGACTGCACACATAGCCACATGAGCAGCGGGACATATACGTGTTTTTTTTAAACAATAATCGAAAGTCGATTATGAAAATTGGGTTATCGATGCAATTTATCCATCCGTTAATATGGTAATATTATAAAATCTCTGCAGAATTATCAGCCCGGTATCCGGCGCTAATTTATTACGAACTCCAGGCTGATTTATCTCTTCAAATGTGCACCAATCCCAGCAGGGTTGCATGCGACAGGGAACAAAACCTTTTTAATGTTTTTTTTTCCGGGGTGTTTGCCAGTTCCCACGTGTACGCTAACTCTCCTGGCCGTAATTTACTGCCGAATTAATTGTTTGCTAGCAACAGGATTTTTTTTTTATTATGCATATTATTAAGAAACGCAGTAGATTCTCGAGACAAGGGCGTTTACAATCCGTCGGTAACAGCCCGACGAAACCCGACCACTCCCTTTTGCTAGGAGGGACGCTCTTTTCAGCCGCTCAGTGAACAGCGCTCGTTTTTTATGAAAAGTATGTAGAAGAAACAGCAGTTTGTGTCTTTGACTGCTAGAAAGATGGACAATGTTAGGCAACCCTGTAACTCAGCACGTCAGCTCATGTTGACTGTGGAGAAGCAGAAAGGCGCATTCCGCACCATTTAAGACGTAATAGGACGTGGAATTTCCCTCACCGAAAAGAACTACTAGGGGTCGACTAGTGACTACTGGAAGTTTAGCAGTTGCTACTGTCATTGCAGTAGTTACATGTGCAGTTACTGCCTCTTAGCAGTTACACCTCAATAGTCTGTAGTTATCTACTCTAGATTTCCAGTAGATTCCAGTAGTCCGCCAATTTAGCACCGGGCAATAGTTCAGTAGTTTATTAGTAGTTAACTACTGGATACTCCCAGTAGCATTCTTCAAGTAGCTAACTACTGAAAACTGCGGAAAATCCCAGTTCTTAACTACTGGACAATCGCAGAAGTTTCGGGTATTTAATTATTGTTGATTTATAATAGTTTCGGGTACTTATTACTCATACTACCCAGTAATGTTCAGTAGTTAACTACTCCATATTTCCAGTAGTCTGCCAATTTAGCACTGGGCTAGTAGTTCAGTAGTTTACTCGTAGTTAACTACTGGATACTCCCAGTATCGTTCTTCAGCAGTTTTCAGTAGTTCTTGTCGGTGAAGGACATTTATTTCTAAACCTTTTTATTTCTGAACAGTCGTTTTGCATCGTTTAAACTGTATTGCATTATCGCGGAAAAACCCTTGCCTCGACCAGAGATTCTTCGCTTCAATCCGCAAAATTACTTTACCTTAACATACCAAGCGCTGCGGTATTTTATCTCATACTATCAATTCACGTGGTATCGATCCGCAGTATTTTTCAATCAACCGCGATACCCGCATATACCTGCGTCTCGGATTTGTTTAATGGAGAGTGAATAATATCGCGAGTGGCTCGATGGCTGCTGGGAGTCGTCTCGCTTGGGGGATGCAATTAAGTTGAATCGTTTCGAGCAGAGTGAGCCCAGGCGCCGCGCACCGGGAGCCCAGTTAATTGTGAATGTTTCTTGCCGATCATATCTGCGAACCGAGTGTAAAGCAATTACTCGCTTTCTGTCTGGCCCGCGTCTTCCCCCTTGATTTTTCGCTTTAATAGCCCGCCCTACCGTTAATCTTCAAGAATATAATCTATCGCAAATGTCTATGTCTATTTTGCGCTCGCCCATCTGTTTCACTTCCCTTAATTCGTTTTCATTCTACCTGCTGACGTTACTCAACGACATTTAAATTTCGCAATTTAAATAAGGGAAACTGTACTTCGGGCCACATGGACGGTCACAAACATGTATTTCGGTTCTTACGGAAATCAAAGCCATACTCGAACTTGGAATTTTTATCCATTAAACCCCTACCTTAGTTCTATTTAAACTATTAAATAGAACTAAAGTAGGTGTTGCTACGCCGCACTAGTATCGCATAACATTTTATGCAATGAATACTGGAGGCATAAAGTACGAAACGCGTGCATAAAGTACGAAACGCGTGCATAAAGTACGAAACGCGTGCATAAAGTACGAAACGCGTGCATAAAGTACGAAACGCGCGCATAAAGTACGAAACGCGCGCATAAAGTACGAAACGCGTGCATAAAGTACAAAACGCGTGCGTAAAGTACGGAACGCGTGCGTAAAATAAGAGAAGCGTGTGGAAAATATTGATAGTACACTTGGCTGTAAAGCCAAGTTACGCCACTCTCGGCAAGCACGAAAAGTAGCACTTTTAATGCATAAGTTACATAAAAAATCTTTCTTACACTGAGAAATCGAAATGGTTGGACTAACTAACCAAGGTGTGGTAACATACGTTCAAAGGTGTTATTCGTCTAGTACAACAAAAATGTTTTTTTGAATTGCTTGAAGCAAATAATAGTTTACCAAAACAAGTTTTATTCTAAACAAGCAAACCACAGCTTTTAACTTATGTCACCCCGACTGATTAATTTAAACATTTTTTTTCTCAGTGTTCAAATCTACTATTCTACATAAAGATACATATAAATCTGTGTACAACTAATTGGCTCATATGATTTAACTTTCCGTGACAAGAAAGTATTATCTGATTAGATTTGTCCACGATTCACAACCGACTGATTAGCAATAAATTGTCTGCACTATATTAATAATATATTTATCGCGAAAGTGTATCGGAATCGGAAAATTTCATCGTAGGGCAAAAGTGGGGAATATGGACCGGTACATATATCATTGATTTACGTGTTAATGGAGGTGGGCCATATTTACCACTTTTACCCTATGTCAATACAATATTAGAAGCTGCGCTGATCTCCAATTGTCCTGCGTTCGATATCACATTTCAGTGAATGCAATGTGTAAACTACACGGTGCGTTTTCTATATGAATTTCGCACTAATACTGAACACTTATTGCCGTCGCCGGTGATATCTATAATGGAATGAGAGAGAGAGAGAACAAATATTCGTAGGCGAAGTGTCGGAGAATGGGGGCGCGTACGGAATCGGATCGCAGCTAGTTGACATTGCTCGATCACAGCATGAATAACGAACAGACGTCTCTCACTTGAATAATACATACATAATGCTCGCAGTTCGCAAGCCCCATTGCGTCACGTAGAGCCCACCGTAGTTCCATCCACGTTCTAGAATCACACGAGTTCCGCACCCTCTCATCAACAGCCGGCACATCTTTGCACCAGCTTCATCTCCAAACTTCGGATATTTGGACTAGGTTCATCTCCAAAATTTGACAAGTTTTAATAACCCGGACAAATGCCGGCATCCCCAAAATGTATCAGATTTGAAAAATGCAGCGTCGTTTTCAGCCTTCCAAACGGAGCATATTTGACTTTTAGAACAAGGCGGTTTTTGTGAAATTTCTTTTTCCATAATTTTTTCATAACACATGCACGTAAAATCCCGCTTTCCGTTCCTGTGAAGTATGCGCAGAAAAAGCACTTTTTCGCTCCGCATGGAGGGAAAATATTGCGCATGCGTACAAACGCAATGTGATATTTTTTCCCGCACTAGAGCGGAAAAGTTCCATTCTACGCATACTTCACGGGAACGGAAAGCGTGATTTCCTGAATTTGTTAGGAAAAATTATGTTAATGGCATGGGCGTAAAAAAGGGAGTTCAGACTCGTGTGAATTCCGCACTCGCCTTCGGAATTTGCACACTCGTCAAGAACTCCCTCTCTGCGCCCTTGCTATTCAAATAACTATTATGTTGTATGAACACATACAATTGTATTTAGATTGTCCGAAAATAGCAGAAAGAATGGCGCAGCAGCTCCAGCTTGAATCGCACTACCTAGACACGTCATGTTCATTTGTCTGTAGTTTTAGTGTAATCCGAGGTCACTTTCTTAACTAGGGGAGAGCGGGGCAAAACGGCACATCGGGGCAAAACGGGATAATGGGACAAAACGCAATTCTCCGATAACTTTGAGATGGTGGCGATGGTGGTATGTGGGGCAAAACGGGTTTGAAAATCCGGGTGTATCGTTGGAACAAAATGAGGAATCTAAAAATCATTGGAAAACTGGGTGTTGACGTCACAGTCCCGTTTTGCCCCATTTGCCATTTTGCCCCGGTCTCCCCAACCTTCGCTACACGCGATGGCGTTTCCGCCCTGGTCTCCGAGTGGCAGAAAAGTTCGTTGCTGGTCCGCATGTCATATACAGCGGTTGAAGCTGGAGTTGAGGGTTCACCAGCTCTCGGCTGCGAGACCAAGATCGGCTAGTCGTGTTAGCCATTTTCTGCCAATTTGTGGTTCATCGCGTTTGCAATTGGTTTTCCTTCATCTTACTGCTTGTCTCTCAAGTCTATTAGCCATTCTGTGTGCTTTGCGAGCGGGAAACTTTTGAGACTGGGAGGACACCTAGTCGCTGTGTCGAAGCATGGTTGAGGTCCGAGGGAGGTATGAGCTCGGAACTATGTTGAGACGGAGAACTATGGGATACGACGACGGGAGCGGTGACGATACGATATACGCTGGTTGACGTAAAACTTAATTGAATTCTGGCGAGGCTTGATCTTGCCCAACGTAGCCTCTCCCTACTCGTCACTCCGCACCCTCCAGAGAATATTTTTGTTATTATCCAAATTTCAGCGTCATTGTCATTGTAATTTTATGTAATCGTTATTCATTTTTGGCGTCGCCCAAAATATCATCCGGAGAGTATTTTTGATATTACCCAACTCGCAGCGTCATTGCCATTGTAATTTTATGTAATTGTTATTCATTTTTTGCATCGCCCAAAATATCCCTCGGAGAATATTTTTGTTGTTATCCAAATTGCAGCGTAATTGTCATTGTAATTTTATGTAATCGTTATTCATTTTCGGCGTCGCCCATAATATCCCTCGGAGAATATTTTTGTTATTATCCAAATTGCAGCGTCAATGTCAATGTAATTTTATGTAATTGTTATTCATTTTTAGCGTCGCCCAAAATATCTTGTGGCGAATATTTTTGATATCATAACTTGCAGCGTCATCGCCTGTTATTTAATGCAACTGTTATTAATTTTCACAGTCGCTAAAGTATGACTGCACAGGTCTCGAAAATGTCTGAAAAGTGTTTTCAAAATAAACGTATATCTAAAGGCAATGTAATTGTGTGTATTTCAGGTAGCGTGAACGAATCTGGTCTATTTGCGCTTCGTGGACGACAAGAGGGTGGCAGACGATCCCGTAGAACAACGACGACTACAATAAGGCCGACGACCAGTACGACCACGCCAAGAACGAGTACGCCGAGCGAGAGTGCGCTGGCCGTGATGACCCTAACTTCGGTGGCGACGAGAGATGTTGTCGCACCGGCAGCCCTTCTCTCTGCATCCAACGATCAGACATTGCTCTCGGGTGGTTCGCCATCGGGTTCACCACCGTCTTCGAACTATCCAAGCAAAATTCTTCTTTCAACTTCGCAAAATCGACCTAACGAGATAGCTGTCAAACCACAGAACAAGATCGTTCTACCCTGTGATCTTGAGGGCAACCACACAAGAGTTCTCTCACCACGCGCAAGGTTGGTATCTGATATTTGTCTGATATTTGTCTGATATATGTCTGATATTTGTCTGATATTTATCTGATATTTGTCTGATATATGTCTGATATTTGTCTGATATTTATCTGATATTTATCTAATATTTATCGGATATTTATCTTATATTTATCTTATATTCATCTTATATTTATCTTATATTCATCTTATATTTATCTTATATTTATCTTAGTACAAAGTCGCGATCTTTCCTGTCTAAACCTTAGAGATGAAATTATTAAGTTGCTTCGTCAAGTCACCTTTGAGACGCGGTGGCTGTTCTGGGAAATGCTGATCAGAACGCAACAAATAGTTTGTCACTGAATTTAAAATCAACGTATTCACCCGTAGCATAGCAATCTACACATCGTAACTTTCAATAACTTTGATATGAACCGAGAAGACGAAGTTTACGCGACCTGTCGAACTATTGAAGTAGTTATCTAGGTGTACGCCCGCGGTGACAAGACTATTCACGCAGCGCCGTCGCTGGAGCACGTTTCGAAGGGGTTACACTATTTCTTGTATTGCGCGTAGTCCAACAATTCTAGTCAAGACAATGGGTTACTTCGTAATTTCAGAATAATTTCACAACTTGGCGACAAGAGCCAGGAAAGTCACGAGTTCCGATTACGTCATCGACAACTTTTCAAAATATTTCTTTGATGTTTTGGAAGATTCTGAGCGCAATTTCATGGAAATTATAACACAACAAAAAGTACCCAAACAGTAGAAAATCGAACGAATATTATTGTGCACTTCAGAAAAAAAACAGCCACATCAGGACTTCGAATGGTTCTTTAATCAATCCACTTATATAGTGTCCCTTCCTTCTGATAGTTGACTGGTCGATTGTCGCATACATTTGCAGAAGCTACGGGATACGACCGGCGAAATGTCTATTCACGCAACGCCGTCGCTGGAGCACGTTTCGAAGGGGTTACACTATTTCTTGTATTGCGCGTAGTCCAACAATTCTAGCCAAGACAATGCACTGTAAAAAATGTTATGAAGTTTACAACACGTTTGATATACAAAGTTATATGAAACATACAACCTCAGTATATGAAATTAGAATTCGTATACATT
>JAPYZC010001424.1:0-28732 GCA_030522665.1 Ichneumoninae sp. A BG-2022a | reverse complement strand
GAAAGCTTGTAAGAGGAAAAACGCGGTGAGGAAAAGTGTCGAAGAGTGTATCGAAGCAGTTTACGACAAATGTGCCAAGAGAGGCGAGAAGAGGGAGATTTTATGCATACCGGCCACATATGTAGGGTCGTAAAGAATTTCGAGTAAATACAAAAAATAAAAAAATTATAAATATTGCACGTATACAAATATGTAAATGTAGCACATGTTAAAAAAATATATATTTTCGCGTACATGAAAATTATATAATTTACGTACGCAATATATTTTCGTGCGAGAAGAAAGCTTGTAAGAGGAAAAACGCGGTGAGGAAAAGTGTCGAAGAGTGTATCGAAGCAGTTTACGACAAATGTGCCAAGAGAGGCGAGAAGAGGGAGATGTTATGTATACCGGGCAATTGTGTAAAGTCGCGTTGCGACGGCAAGGTTGAAAACGGTCGCTGGCTGTGCAAGAGGAATAGTGCAACGTTCTGGAAGGGGCCGTGCGGAGAGAAGGAGACGGCGAAGCTATTGGCAAAGACCGACGACAATCGCTTCTGGAGTTTCCTACGTATAAAAAGTAAGAGGAGCGAGTCTCCGCAGGCAAAGGAGCAATGACCATGACTCATATCGAACGAACGGATTTCGCGCGCTCGCACGCGTACGCCAGTCTTTCACTATCCTCGTGGCTCGTGCATTATATTCGTCGTCGTCTTGCTCCTACTCGTTTACTCGCTCGAATGCCGCTGGCCTTTAACACCTTCGTCGTTCCGGCACTCGGACGTTTGAGCGGATCAATGCGCCAAGTCAACACGATGACAGAATATAATTGATCTAAGCTATGTAATAATGTGATACACAGAGAAAAAAATTAATTGCTCAAACAGCAAATACTCTGTTACCGTGACTAAATTGTTTACTTGACATAGGGACAACAAACTGTCTATTGCATGCAAATATTTATATATATAAAGAGTAAATAAATATGGAGAAAAAAATTAATTGGTTAAACAGCAAGAATTCTGTTACCGGGACTGACTTGTTTACTTAACATAGGGACTACAAACTGTTTATCGTATGCGAATATTTATATATAAATTTATATATATATTTATATAATTATATATATAAAATACGAAATGTTTATATATGTAAAGAATAGATTATTGACGATCCAAGTTTTGTTGGACAAGAGCACATTTCTCCGTGTATATTTTTTTTTATTTTCTTTTTTTGTTTTGCTTCACCGGCAGATCAACCGAAATGCTGCGAGACGGTGAAAAATGTTACCTACACCTATCCGGGAATTCCCTGTCCCGATCCTGTTAGCAGTGAGAGCTTCCTCGAACCGCGGGAATCCCGGGATTCGCGTTGCCGCCTGTTGAATGACGTTTCGGTGAGTACCGTGTCAAGTTTTCATAGTTTATTCATTCGGATCGGGAAATCCGCCGAGAAGATGCGTGACCGAGATCGAGATAAAAAAGTTCGCTACTTCGTCCGAATTAGAGCGGGAACTGTTTTTTTCCCTCTCTCGTTCGAGCGAGATTCTGGAAACTGTTGGAGCGCCGGTGGATTTCCCATTGCACGCTGTTGCTTCCAAGCAACAACTATGCAACGTGCAGCCGCGTCGCTCTGCCGACACCGCGATTTATCCGTTTTACGGTAAGAATTTTAGCCTCGGGGCTTTTTCCGTCGAACGGGTTACTCAACGCACGTGAGTTGATGTACGCCTTAACTACTGCACTTTTAATGCTCGATAATACTCGATCGAAAAAAAGTGGGAATGAAAACAATTGGAAAATCCCAAGTGGAAATAAAGTGTATTTGAAACGTGACGAAACATTCATTAAAAATGTGAAAAAATATATAGTTCGTATGAAATTTATTATTGACACCTACTATTCGTTTTATATCTTGAATCTATTTCACGTATATGTAGCAATGCAATTCAAATACATCCTTCGTGTATTTGAAATAAATAAAATATGTTTTACGTCAACGTTTGATGAACTGAAAAATATATTACACTGTCAAAATAAATTGTAAATTTAATGAACTCGAACTTGAAATTTGCTAACATTACTTATATTAATTAAACATTAATGAACTTTGATGATGATGAACTAAAATTACAAATCTTTTGCTTGAAATTTACAAAAATGTTCATGATAAATACAAATGTTACTGTAAAATTGCGACGCACATGTGTTTGAAATTTCAGAAACGGTTTATGTAAAAAAGCTTCCAATACTGTTAATTAATTTTCAAACTAATTTTTTTTACAGTGTAAATATAAACAAATATCATATACGTTCACAAATTTATTAATATATTTCAATACACTTAATTTCCACGTGGGAAATGGTAAACCTTGATCAAATACTTCTCACCTGTTTATTATTAAAACGATAGCGAGCTTATCTATCTCTTATCTGGATCTTATTTTAGTATCGAATAGGTAGCTGAATACTCCTTGCGCACGTGTAACTTATTGTTGTTATCTCGGTTCATTAAGACTCATACGTAGTTATTAATTCAAATCTGGACTGGACCAACGCGTATGCAAATTTTAGACTCGCGCGTTCGAACGACTGAGTTGATATGACAGCGTTGCAACGACGGAATAATCGCTAACGTGAGACAAAAGTTTCAACTTACGGTGTCGGTGGATTATTCGGAGTCTTCCTTTCACCTTGTCGGCGTATCACGTGCTTGTCTCGAGGGCCCGAGCGAGTTTTGTCACAATATATAGCGACAGGATAGTTTCGAGTGAAATACAAAATTTACAGGCGATAAGATTTTTGCAGCTGTCTAATCGCGTACTGGCTCGGTGGTGGTCGAGAAGCCAGTGCGGCGGACCTGACGATTCAACCACGTTTTATGTCGCTCCCACTCCCGGCGTTTGTCTACCCGCGATTCTCGAGAGAGCCGCCCGTGGTGTCGCGGGATTCTGCGCCGGCCATGAGATTCGTACGATCGTGATAAGAGATTCGTTAAGTCCACACGTTTGGCTCGTCATTCTGTCATGCGAATAGGGACAATAATTGGACTGAGAAAAAATAAAAAAGTTGAACATTGAAATTTTCATATGGCTTTCTCATAACGTTCCTTTATTCGCAAAACGAATCCTATGAGAAAGGATCTTGCGTGTTTTTTGCTTCCTCATGGAGGAATAAACGAAGATTATGAGAAAGCGATATGAAAAATTCAATTTTAGACTTTTATGAGGAAGCGATATGAGAACTTCAATTTTCAACTCTTATGCGGAAGCGATATGAAAATTTTTATTTTCAACTTTTATGAGGAAGCGCGCACGCACATCCGGACATTTTTTCTAACTGTGATTTTTCGATGTTCTGGACCATTCTGAACGCGCTCTCATTATTTCACTTGAAATAAACTTGGAGGAAATATTTTATTGCTTTTATTATTTTTGTTTTCTCGGTGGACAGGGAATTTTGTAATTATTCAATTGTTCAATCTATAAACTCGGTAATAATGAGGAAAATCAATTGAAAATCAATTGAAAATCAATTGAAGATCAGCTTGGTCGATATTAATCAAGGACACAGCGCCATCTTTTAGGCCAGATAAACGTGTGGCTTTTTTTTACAATTGGATTTAGTAGTCAACTTGCTATCCATTACAGGTAGTCACTAAAACAGTCCCTTAGCCACTGTCATATGAAAACACCTAACTCCTATAGAAAATCGTGCAACTTTTCAAGTTTCAGCTATAAACTCCATAACAATGCGGAACGTAAATTGACATTTGAGATAAAAAGTTTTCTCCCCTTCCAAACTGGAGCCAGCGCTGATCTTTTTCCTCTTTCGTTCCAGTGAGATTATGGAAACTTTGGAAGCTCCGGTGGATTACCCCTAAGAATACTGTTGCTTACAAGTAAAAACTATGCATCGTGTAGCCGAGTTGCTCTGCCGATGACACGCTCTATCAAGAGACGCGGTAGCGTCTCGGCGCCAAGAACTCAAAAAAATAATAATTTAAGCGAGATGCTACCAAGTAATTGTAATCGATCTGTTTTACGGTAAGAATGTTCGCCTCGGGGCTTTTTCCATCGAATGGGCCGCCGATGCGCACGACTCGATGTACGTCTCAACTACTACATCGTCGATCACTTTTAATACTCCATAATACTCGATTACAAAAATCTGAAAATTTAAACATTTGTAAAGTCCCCGGTGGAAATAATTCTATTTCCCTTCGACATTACAAATTTTATTACTTCGACATTATAAATTTTATTTGCACGGAAATGATTAACTTGATCGATTTGAATCGACGATAGAGCGACAACTTGTAACGAGGCGAGATACACGTATCGATTTTTTTTTTGGATTAACTACCTGACTTGCGGTTCACTGTAGGAACTCCCTAACAGCGCCTTATCCGCTGATCGTTCTATTCGTCCGTTTTGTCTACCTTGAGCTAAAACGCGCTAAAACGCCCCAAAACTTGCGCGCCAGCTTGACATCGTTTATGATCGAGTTTAGATCCACGATGAAACACTTAAGCGTGGATCTATATACGTACTGTACATGACGACGAGATTGTGCGATAGTTTGACCCAGGAGCGGCAGATATCGAGATAGTCGACGAGGCGCGCGGAGGTAACAGTGTTAGGTACTTCTCGACAGATCCACCCGGTTGACGCTGGTAATCGAATGAGACTCCTTTGATTGCAACGTTTGTAGAGCGTCCTACATCGATGAAATTGTCCTCGCGAGACTTCCTCAAAGTCGATAGCCGAGATTTTCGCCTCCCCGTTCAACGGCGCACTTCGTTATCCTTTCCCTTCATTTTACCTTATTTCCGCGACTAGAAAAATTGCACAAATTTACAATCTTTATGTACCATTAAATTAAATTTTTTTTTATTATTCAATCGATTAAATCTAAATACCAATTTCAAAGGGCGACTCAGTATTCATTGACCGTCGGCTGTCGAGAAAGTTGACAATGAACGATCGAGGAAACTCGCTCCCCACGCAAAAACAATCTCCGATATCAATAATCGACGCACGACGTTCGATCGCCTCGACTACATCAGACGCCTAATTATATCTCCGAAACGTGTTCGTCGCGGTTTTTTCGCTCTTTAGATCCACACGCTGCAATATGCAAGCGATCGATCACAAACAATAATATTAATTTTTTGGTTTCGTCCCAACGCGCTTATGCTCCAAAATATTAATTCGCACCTGGATAAACAAATTAATCTCCGACAACGGCGCGCCAGATCGAATTACCGACTCGCTCCAGCGCTTAAGGAGATTCACTTTTTTATAAAAATAATTTGTTAAACGAAATTTGTAAAAAAAAAGTTTTACATCCCGCATTCGTTACCGTGTCCTCGTGATTCGTTGCGCATTGACCGTTACATTTAAAGAGTCAGGGCTGGGGAAAACTCGTCGGTACCGCATAGTACACACCTCAAGTAGTATTTATTAATTATTTCAGAATTTTTTCGGCATGTTACCGGCCAGCCCGAATCTCTATGCGGGCGAACAAACTCGTTTAGAGCATGAAGACCCTTTAAAAATACATTTAAAGAGTCAAGGTTGGGGGAAACTCTTCGGCACTACATAGTACATACCTCAAGCAGTATCTATGAATTATTTTAGAATTTTCTCGGCATGCTACCGGCCAGCCCGAATCTCTATGCAAACGAACAAACTCGTTTAGAGCCTTAAGACCGTTTAAAAAAGTGCCGTTTCGCAAAATTTAACATAGGATTCGCTATACTGAAAATGGTCAATTTAAAAAATTTCGCGCATTGATCCTCAGAGTCGAGCCCCTTGACGCCGTCCCTTGACATCGTCAAGGGACTCACCGCTGCGGCCGACTTGACTCGATAGCCGGGTGTAACGAAAGAAAAAGGCTGCAAAACGTAAGTCGAGAGAGCTCGAGACTCTTATACTTTATTTCACGGGACTTTACCGGAGCAGCGGCAATCTCGGTCTGCCTTCCCGAACCATTGAGCTTTTACGTAGCCAGCTTGCCACCCTCCCGCCTCCTCCGGAGCGAGCTGCGACAGAGGCAAGAATTTTCCTTTTCCTCGATCGCTCTGTGCCGTTACCATGACTACCGTTCTGCTCCTATATAAATGCACCGCAACTTTTCTCGGGACTATCTCGCCGATTCCGACGATTCAGCTACTCTTCTTTCTCCCATACGTTGTTATTATTATCGTCATTATTGTCGTTATATCTCCTACTCTTTGGTAGAGCGATCTCCCTCGGGAACATCGTTTTCACGATTATATACAGTAGAATTTCGATTAACCGAACCCATCGGTATCGGATCCAGTTCGGATAATTGAAACGCACATTTTTTATGGCTTTATAACACGTTGCGGAGACCGGGGCAAAATGGCACAGCGGGGCAAAATGGTACAGTGAAGGCAAAACTCAATTTTCCAATAATTTTTTCATACCACAATTTGTCCTAACGATACATCGGGATTTTCGAACCACCATTCAAAACTTTTTGGAGAATTGTGTTTTGTCTCATTATGCCATTTTCCCCGGTGTGCCATTTTGCCCCGCTCTCCCCTATATAAATAACACTTATAGAAATTAAATAAGAGTACTATAGATTAAACTTCAAAACATATTTTTAACATTTTTCCGACATCGAACGCTTACACTGAGACAAGGATCTAGTAAAAAAGACTATATCGCTTGAGAGATATTACCATAGCACATAGTAGGGCGCTAGGGCGCCACCTATGGTAGGAATTACCGGATTTATAAGAATTTTTCTTAGGTATCATGGTAAAAATTCTTGGATAATCTGAGACTCTGCCATAGGTGGCGGCCTGGTGCCCCACTACTATTTGTTATGGTAATTCTTTTAGATGATCGGTAATGTTTACTGGATCTCTCAGCGTATCACAAGACTGCTGTAAAACAGAGTCGTCCATTTTCAATTGTCACTTTTAAAGAACGCTAGGCACGTGCTTTTGAGCACTAAAATCTCGAAGTCGCTTCAGGGTGTTCTATGTAGGGTAGAGCGGGGCAAAATGGTGCAACGGGGCAAAACGGAGTTTTTGGGCAAAACGTCATTTTCCAATAATTTTTGGATGCCCGAATTGGCCCCATCGGATACATCAGGCTTTTCTGCCCAGTTTTGCCACCTTGTCCGATCCAACAATGATTGGAAAATTTAGTTTGGCCCAAAAACCCCGTTTTGCCCCGTTGCCCCATTTTGCCCCGCTCTCCCCTATGTAAGGCGATTCAAAGATCTGATATTGAAAATAGTCTTTGAGTAGTGAAACTGCAAAGGAAAACCAGTGCGCGAGCGGATTGACGCTGGAAGACGAAAAGAGCGCTTCAACACCCTTGAACGCGGACTTGCCGATGCGAGCAACAATGTATAGCATTTCATGGTAAACAGAGTCACGGTTCGGATAATTGAGTGTTCGGGTGAGCGAGATTCGGATAATCGAGGTTCTACTGTATTAAGGATCTCACGATGACGGAACGGATTTCCATCTCCGCAGTTTCCCTTCGAGAACAGAGCTCAATTCGTAGAGCTCAATTCGGCGCAATCCTTCGGGGAGCGCGAACGGACGAAGCTCCGGTCAAAGAGACTCCGCCGGAAGGACGGATCTCCCGCTAGCTTCAAGTACAATACCGTCAAGGATGGAAAGGGAGTGCGGAATCAAAGGGTAATTTCCTGCCGTTCCGCGTCTCGTCGCTTCGTCTCTTACACCCTGTGTCAACGACTCTCCGCTGTCCTCGCCATTCGGCGGAACTTAACGTGTAGCCACGCGCTCGTCTAGTTCGCCAAGGTGAACGGACAATTTTCCTTTGTGTCCCAGCGCTCCGCTCAGCGAGAAGCATTGGAATGGGTGATGTTTTTATTTATAATTGTCATTTAGACAAAAAATGACTATTAGATTCATTAGGCGACCTGGGGTTCATTGTAGGAAGTCGCGAATTGCTGTAAAATATCCTGGAACTTGTCAATTTTTATTTAGAAATTCCGTAATAATACGGACTATTAATGAAAAATTTACTTCATCGATTTTAATTTAGGAGATTAGAAGAAGGCATTTGAATAGGTCAGTGATTTTTTTAAATGATTATATTCTCTACTCCATTTGTGGTTCACTGTAGGCAGTCCTTAACAGTGCCTTGTCCGCTGTCGAAAGAATAGTGCTAACTTCTACAGAAAATCCTGCGATTTTTCAATTTTCATCTATAAACTCTATAATATTAATTGATAACGAATATGAACGATTTTGATCGAAGATATTGGAAGGAGGCATTGAAGCGTGTCGGTGGATTTTTTAAAAATCAATTACATTCACTTTCCGACTTGTGATTCACTGTAGAAAGTCGTTACCAGTGGCTTGTCGGATGAATAGTGCTAAACAGCGCTGGCAGACGAATAGTGCTAAATAGCGCTGACAGATGAATAGTGCTAAATAGCGCTGACAGATGAATAGTGCTGAATTCAACAGAAAATATCGCGATTTTTCAATTGTCATCTATAAACTCCGTAACAATATGAACGATTAATTTAAAATGAACATGATCGTTTTTGATCCAGAGAACATTGGAAGGAGGGACATAATCGATATGGATCCAGAACATCGGTGGATTTTTTTAAAAACAATTACATTCACTCTCCGACTTGTGATTCACTGTAGAAAGTCGTTACCAGTGCCAAGTCAGATGAATAGCGCTAAATTCAACAGAAAATCCTGGGATTTTCAATTGTCATCTATAAACTCCATAACAATATGAACGATTAATTTAAAATGAACATGGTCGTTTTTGATCCAGAGAACATTGGAAGGAGGCATTGCAATGAGTCAATGAAATAGGGCTCTGGTAGAGTGTTCTTGCTTCTGGGTCGACCCCACTCGGGAGTTTTATGGATCGCGCGAAGGGGCAAGAGATCTTCGCACCGCGAACGCACGTCGCGGGAGAAAAAGTGTGCACCTTTTTTCCCTCGACCGGGAATGCTATCGGCAAATGCGATGCATAATGCATAGGGACCTCCCGGTCTTGCAGCGATTTATCCGGCAAAGCTCCGACCCTCGGCCTGGACCGTCCAGCGATGTTATCTGGGAAAAAGCTTCTGGACTTGCCGACTCCAGGATAAGAGCAGCTGCCCCGTTCGGCAGACAAAGCGAGGCTCCTCGCGCTCGGGGCGTCTCGATTGATTAAATGACGTTTCGCGATGTAGGTCTGGAGAGGGCGGAGGTCCGAAGAAAATACACTTCTTCTCGGGGCACAAAGAATCACTCCGCGACAAGAGAATTCCATTAACACATCAGCATTGTCGGCACGGACAACTGCACTTTCTGAACGTCTTGAATTCCGAGCAATTGGAGAAACAGCGAGTTGCCGCGAATCGACGTATCTTTTTTTGAGCTCAAAAAATATATGGAGATCGTCGATTGTTTTCTCAGCGCCGCGTGAACGTATCGATTTATCGATGTGTGCATACATGTATATAGTGGTGATGCTTCGAAGAAAGCCCGGTTAATATTTTGACGATGACAACTCTGACGTTTGCTCTTCCATCGACGAGAAATTGAAAGTTAAATACCGGGCCAGCTCGAGAAGGGATTTTTTTTCTTTTTTTTTTTTCGATATTACGAGGGTCGATAATGTTGCTTCTTCGTTGTCACTCGGACGAAGCAGCGGCCGCGGTTAAGTGATCAATCGGCGGGGCGGAAGTACGCAATTTCATCGAATATCTCTAGGAACTATATCGCGAGGAACTTGTGAAATTTTTATTTATTTTTTTTTTTTATGAATGCCAGCGTGGATCATCGCTCGGGCGCGATCGAAAGAAATCAAGTTGGAAACGGTGCGCGTTCGGGCGAAGAGGGTCGACGACGATGGAGGCGGTCAAGGACTATCTCGACTGCGTCAATGTCCATTGGATAGTCGTTGTGACAACTGGAATGTACATGCACCTTCGGCAAATCTGCATCATCGGGCTGTGCCTGGACGAGGAGCCCGACCCACCGTTCGATCCCTCGTACGCCTCCGTAATCTTCATATTTTCCGTTCTGTGCCTACTCGCCGAGTACAAACTCTGGCCGAGCTCACTCAAAGAACCTCCCATTCAGCTTCTGTACATCTATGAGGTAAAACATCAGATTCGCGACAGCTTTACTAAAATTGATAACCTATTTATAAAAAATAATATATCGCAAAATGAGGGCTGGACCATTTTTTGGGATTTTTCGAGAGGAAGCAAAAAAAATCATACTACTTCTATACTATGTTTTCTTCATGTTTTTCAACGTGCTGTATCAACACGAAACATTTCTCTTTGTGAAGCCTGAAATACCGAAGGTATCGTTTTTTTTTTCTCGTAAAACACGGCGAAGCTTTTCGCCCCGTTTACTTCGTTAATACGGTGTTTTCACTTTTTCATCGGCCTGTAAAAAGACGGGAAAAATAATCTTTACTTAACTCCATGGAGTACGTTGTCTCGTGTATTTTTACGTTCTCCCGCGGAACACGGTGAAGCTTTTTCACGTTTACCCTTCCATTATGCTTTTTCACCATTATCATCCTGCACGAGCACGAAAAAAAGACAATTTTTTTCTACTCCGCAGAGTACTCTATTTTGTGTATTTTTCTCGTAGAACACACCTAAATTCTTGCGCTATTCCATGTAGGCGCTAAAATATTGCTATTTTTTTACCGAAAATTCGTGATTTTTCAAATTAAGTCTTCGAACAACCTTCGTTTATTTTTTTAACAGATTTTGTTGAAATACTCAATTTGGTCAAAGTAGGGATTTTCGGAATAGCGATTTTTTCATAAAAAATATTAAGCCAGGTGCTTAATATAAGTTATATTAATATATCGGATATATTCAATCACTCACTTCCTTCACTCTAGCTCAATACTTCATTTCATAAGAAAATCGGTATTTTCGGTATTTGCCATGTACAAAAACATTAGGAATTTTCGGAATAGCGATTTTTTCATATCAAATATTAAGCCAGGTGCTTACTACAACGGACATTAATATATCGGATATATCCGATCACTCACTTCCTTCACTCCAGCTCAATATTTCATTTCATATGAAAATCGGTATTTTCGGTATTTGCCATCTATCAAAAAAATTCTGATGCGCCGCCATGGTTTTATCTGCGACAAATAATTAATAATCTGGTCCGTATTTCTAAAGATGCTTGTGGCGGCACTCGTGACCAATCTCTCGACGCGAGCTGTTTGGATACCGATCATGAATGGACTATGGTGTCTTACTCAAGAGTCCAGTAGATGGGTATATTCACATTTCTCTATCGTTAACAAATTTTTTTTTCTATGATAAAAAATTTCTTATCATGTGATAACACGGCAGATCACGTGGTTAAATACGACGGTGGGTCTGGACGATTATTCAATTTTAACGACTTTCTCGTCGTACATGGGGACGAAAGACGCTGCGGTCCACATGGCCTTTTGTCTATCGGTCCTCTCCTTTTTCTGGATGCTCGACGCGACCGAATCTCTCGACGCCATTCTGGACGTTTGGGCCAAGGACTGAATTGCATTAAAAAAAAATCCATGTTTCTTGTATCGTGTCCTGTACATCGTGAAACATCATCTCGTGTATTTGTGCTGAAAAAATAAATTTTCATTGCGAAAAATAATAAAAATAATAAAAAATATATTAAAAAATCCTGCGAAAGTAAATAAATAAATGCCGCATACCGGGTACAGAAAAGACCAGCGAAAGAAATTTGACGATCGGCACGGCCGATCTTGACAGTGAGTTTTGACGGCGTACAGCGCGGAAGTTTGAACCTTCGATGACAAAATTTCTCTGCACGATCTGGGCGTTGATTCTCAATACCGCGGGAATCTCGATCTTTCGAACGTGCTTCGCTAACACGATGGAAGACGAGGACGGCGAGGCTCTGATAACAGGACCGCCGATTAATTCGATCTTATTCGCTTCCGGCGTGTACACGATAATCCTGAGTCTCCCGCTTTTTCCCTCGACCTTTCTCAAGCCCAAGGCTTACCTTCTGTGCGCTTACGAGGTTCGTTTTTCCAGCTGATATAAAAAAGTACACTGAACTAATGAAATGGTTGGATTAAAACTGTTATTTTTTGGTAGGAATGAAGCATTGTTTTCTTAAACGATTATTTGCTTCAATCGATTCAAACCATTTTCTTGTACCAGCCAAATAAGACCTTTGAAATTATGTCACCGTATGTTGGTTAATCCATCCATTTCTTTTTTTAGTGTATATTTTTTATTCCACTTATAAAAAATGCGGTTGAATCAGCTAAAGATTTTGGCAGGGACGTTCAAATAAATACTTAGTTGGTCGAACGAAATATTTTAATACCTCAAAAAATATTTTGTTGAAATAATTTGAAATTATTAAAGTAAAATCATTTGGTGAAATCATATGAATTTTTTTAAATTAACCAATATTTTAGCTCTACGAGCAAAATATTTATTTGAACGTGCCCGAATGTTTAGTAGATCCAATCGTATTTTTTATTAGACTGCTGTCCGAAAATGTAGTTGCTTTCCTCGCAGTTTTTGGCGACGGCCTTCGTCCTCGAATTCTCGATCGCGTGCATCTGGACGCCCATCGACGTTCTCGTTCTGACGGTTCTGCCGAAAGCCCTTTGCAACGTAACGTAACTGCCACGTATATCGCGAGTTTGTGGAATATACTTTGGCCTCTTGTATTAACAGTTTTAATTGCACGAAGCAGATACTCACCAGGATGAACTTGAACGAGGCGGCCGAGTCGACGATGGACACGACGGCACTCATGGCTAGCATCAGTTTTCTCCTCGCTTTTGGGTTTTTACTTACTTCTCTTCACGTCACGAGATCGACAGATTTCACGATTCTCACGTGAGTCACCGGTCGCGTTCGGAGCTCGGTGAATTTTAATAAATCGAATAATTTTTTTTCTTGCGTCCAGCGAGTGCGGATTCAATTATTTCTTCGACTACAACAAAGATCGGCTATGGCGAAGAATAATGCGCGAATTGCCGACAAATGATGGCCGAAAAACGAGTCGATGCAGAGGCCGAAAAAAGAAACGAAGTCGGGCACGCCGAAGTTCCAGTTGATGTTTGTAGAAAAAAAAGAAAAAAAAGCAATCCTCTACCAGAATTTGTGAGAATTTTTTTTTTTACTTTTTTTTATTTTTATTAAAAAGAAGGCATTTATTTCATCCGAACTGAAGTATAACGTACAAATGGTATAGATAATAGTGGTAATAATATAATTAATCGTTAATTAATATCAATTAATTAATCATACATATGTCGATTATAGTACTGTAGATTGTTTATAATATGTATATGGTAATTGTACTAATGAGATGTGTTCAGTGGCAGCATATATACATATTACGATGGTTTTTTTTCGTTCTCTTTTTTTTAACGGTTTTTTTTTCTGTTTACCCATCTTCAATGACGTACTACATTAAAACATTGGCTTTACAATCTGCTCATTACATACTATTATTTAATTCACGCTCGGCCCTGTCGTACCCCGTCGCCCCGCATTATCAATCATTCAATTAAACGATTAATTAGGCAGTGCATAAAAAGTTACGGATATGTTGGGTGAGCATATTTCTTTATTCATTTTTTTTTAACGATTAATGATAATTCTATGATAATGGAAAGTTTACCCAAGTAGATTAAATTGCCAATTAATGAAGAATTCGTCAGTCCGGCCAGATGCGATTTTTAAAGTTTTCTTTTTTATTTCAACGAATCTTAAGGATACAGAAGGGCGGTCCAGTGTGCAGAATTCTTGCACGACGGCCAGTCAGCGTAAATAATTGAGTTTAACAAGTTCACATGTAGATAAATATGTATAGCACAGCCGGGAGTGTAGACGACGTGCTTCATCGACGAACAAATAAAAAGTAATAAAAAATAATAAAAAAATTGAAAATTAAGGAAAGAAAAAATATAAGTAGCTGTCGGCGTCTTCTGCATCGACGCGACCACCCTGAGTTATCGTGAGCATCGACACTATCCGGCAAAAAGTTTCTCGCACCCTTACTTTCTTTCTCATTTCCATAGCAAGCTTGGATTCTTTCGCTCCCTTTTGTTCGTAATTTTTTTTTTATTATTATTTTTTTTAATTCAATACACTTTTTCTCGCTTTCTCACGCAGTTCGGTCGTTCTTCCCGTTCGCACTCACGTTCATTCTTCGTAATTGGTACATTATATACATTGTTCGTGCTTCACGGAGATCGGGACAATATACCCGAGAGGGGGGGGGGGGGGAGCGGGTGCGGGGCTCGGGGTTTGCCCGGGTCGAGCGATCGGTGAATAATCAATAAAGACTTTTTTTTCTTCTTTTCAACGATCCGTTAATGTACATACACAACAGTGATCACTAACTATCTCTTCTTAATGCCACTGCACACACGCACGAGGCGCAAAACTCAGATTCAACGATAAACTGTGTTGTGTTCTTTATTTGTTTGTTTGTTTGTCTTTTCTTTTTGTTTATTTTTTTTTATTAATTTAATATTTTTTATTATTCTTGTTTATTCTCGTTAGTTTCTCTTCGTGTTTAAATTTCCTCAATGTTGAGCTAATGCCAGTCTGTGAAATATCGCGTCGCCAATGGGGTAGACTCTATCTACTGCCTTGTCTCTCGCAGCTAATGATTCAAGGGAGGACGGTATAGGTCGTGCGGAGGAAGGGACTACCGTACACAATATACCATAATAATATTCGTTTAAGAGAATAGTAGAGGATGAATGACGATTGATGACGATTAACGAGGAAAAGAAAAATATATATATATATATTTGGAACTCATATAGTGAGCGAGATAAATACCGGGGGGGCATGGGAATCGAGGAAGAGGCTCGCCAGTAGCGTTAATGATTTTTTTTTTCTTTTTTTTCCTTCGAGAGCTGAGCGCTTCGCTATAGACTGCCCTCTATACCTTAGATTTAAGCTTAAAAGTTAGACTAGGAGACGGGATGGGATAGCGTAACGCGTAAAATTACGCAAATTAATATCACAAATCGCAAAACGATACGTAATACGATAATAATAAGTATAAGATTATTCTTTAATTTACGATAAACCGCGCCCGAGTTCACCACATTCTATTCTTTTCTTCATATTTTTTTTTCATTCTTTTATTTGCTTTATTTAAACTTACGTATGCCATGGGGCCTCGTCCCAGAGAAGATAATTGTTTTTCCACGCGCGCCCCCGTCATCGCACGCCCTCAATAATTACACGATTCGCACATCGATCAAGTGCACTCGGGTGCACTTGTTGTTTTTTTTTATTTAATTTTTTTTTTTACTTTTACGTTTTTTTCTTTTCTTTTTTTACTTCTCCCTTCGCGAATTACTTTTACGGATAATTATCGCGAGAATTTCCCTTACCGGTAAATTGACTATGAATAATTCTGTTGAGAATTTTACAACTTCAGTCGTTTCGAGTATCTTGCGTTTGAATGCTCGCCCGACGCGTCCGGCCAAGCTCGTTCTCGTATTATCCGGAGCCCGACCGCGCGACCTCACTGCCAACATTCTCTCGCGTTCCGTCAACGTCAAGCTTTAATCACTCTCCCATTTAATTATTGGTTCGTTCGCCCTCGAAGACGTGGCCTTATTGCGACGCAAATTAATTGTTTAAAAAAATTCCCAAATCATCGTAAACGCGAAAAATATTACTCGAACGCTCGCAAACGAGCTTAATTATTTATCATTTCGTATGTGTGTGTTTGTGTGTGGTTTTCGTATCGTAATAATAACTATGCGATAATTACATATTATGCACTTTCTAACGCTTGATTCGTCATACCTCTCTCAAATATACGCGTGATTCCCTTCCACCTGATCCTATAAATTTTTTTTCACTATATATACTATATATATATACTATGTAATAGTAGTTTTCAATATCAATGTAATCATATAATAATACTTGCAATGAATGAGAATGATCGTGACGATGGCGACGTTGAATACTCGTTCGATAAGTCCATCAACTAAGAATTATATTCTCGTGTCGTTGAATAATTCGTTATTTCCTCTCGATTACATAAACGATATCCCGAGTGTCCGACAATGGGGGGTTAACATCATTCTCTCTTCCGTACTTCTCAATATCTCTTTGGTTTTTCCGGTAAAAACATTAACTAACGGTGTAAAATACGTTTCGCGACACAGTGCCCTCAGTACGTTCGTACATCGCGACGTCGATGCCAATTAAATATATGTATGTGTGTGTGTATGTGAGAGAGTGTGTATATATATATATATATATATTCATGGATTAAATAATAAGGTATATGCTAATATCGAATGTGTCGCGTTAGATCGAATAAATATAAATGATACATGGAAAAATTTATACAAAATTTTCAATGCCATCCAACGGGGGGGCAAAGGTGTGTCTCAGAGTCGTTCGCTCTGCAACGGCTTGACTCGAATTTATACGAACATATATAATTCATTATATTCATTATTATTCGCCGAATGCAGAGACCCATTACTTTTTTTTAAACATACATTCACTAGTTATAACTTACTCGTCTTTGTTATTTTTTTTTAGTTTTTTGTGGTTTTTTTTTCATCGTATTTATACTTTCGCGCGCATTCGCAGGTAATTAAGTAGTCGACGATCGATGTTGAATCAATGATAGGCTGGCTTCGGGGACGCAAGAGGCGAGAGCCTGCCGGTGAGAGAGATCTCGTATATTTGTGTGTGGTTTTTTTTTAGTATTTTTTTTCGGTAGGGAAAAAATGAGCATTGCCGCTTGACGGGGTGTCTAACGGGGAGAGTCGTCGCGCGAGCAGTAAAGTCAGTACACGGTTCGGATTTTTTCGAGAGGCCCGTCGTCGAGGTCCGAACAAGTCATGAGATCACCTACCCTACAGGACTCCGAATCCAACGAGTAATTGGCTTATTCCTCTTCCTCGCTCTCCTCCGTTGGTCCGTACATGTCGGCGAGCTTGTCGAATCTCGGCCCCCATGCACCGAGATACTCGTACTCGTGCTGCTCGTCGTCGGTGCCTATTACATGGTCAACCAATTATTGATACTTTCTTTTTTTATCAACCAAAGGGCAGATGAAATTATGCCAGATGAACTTACCGGAAGCCAACGACGAAAGCGAGCCGGCTGTGCTTCCGCCACCCTCGTACGCGTAATTTCGCAGGTCGTCGAACGGCGGTGCGTTCGGATCACTGTCCGCTCTCTTCTTGTGATCCTCTATGAACATTCCTACGTTTGGCTCCGCTCCCATCGGATCTGTGAAAGCAGAACGCGTCAGTCATTGAATTTCATTCATTGAACTTCATTCGATGAACTTGATTTATAGAACTTCATTCATAGAACTTGATTTATAGAACTTGATTTATAGAACTTGATTCATAGAACTTGATTTATAGAACTTGATTCATGGAACTTGATTCATGGAACTTGATTCATTGAACTTGATTCATTGAACTTGATTCATTGAACTTGATTCATTGAACTTGATTCATTGAACTTGATTCATAGAATGTCATTCATAGAATGTCATTCATAGAATGTCATTCATAGAATGTCATTCATAGAATGTCATTCATAGAACGTCATTCACAGAACGTCATTCATAGGATTTGATTCATTGGATTTCATTCCCTAGATTTCATTCATTGGATTTCATTCCCTAGATTTCATTCATTGAATCTCATTCCGAAGTGATAAATGATTGGACAAACTTACAAGCTACTTTGCACGCTGCCATGTTGCCTGCCATCGCGGGTATAGGTCCGCCTATCGGTATCTGCAGCGGAGTTATGTCAAAAGCGGTCATGTCGTCCTCGCCGCCTCCCTCGTCGTCGTAATTTATTATGTTTTCTCGAACGTCGTCGTCGGGCCCTGGATACTTAATGTGGGATTCCCTTCTTCTGTTGTAGACGACGAATACGAGGACTAGCACTGTAAAGAAAAATCGATTAATAAGGTCTAGCAAATGTTCGTTAATGAAGAACATCGTTCATTGATGAAGAACCTTCAAAGACAATCCCTTTGCTTCGGCACTTACCGAGTATAATGAGGAGGCAAACTAATATAGCAGCCAGCGCTCCCATGCTCAATTTGAGCGTTTGTCCTTCTTGCACCAGCTCGCAGTTCTCGCCCCAAAATCCATCGGGACAGATGCATCTGTAGCGGAAGCGCGGATCCTGATTTATACACCGTCCACCGTTCAGACAAGGGTAATCGATGCACTCGTTCTTGTCCATGCATCCTTTGCCGTCAGGCGCTCGTATCCTTCCCTCGCCGCATCTGCATTAAAAATGTAATTTAAAAGATAATTCTCTTTCGTGGAATCGTTCTCTATTTTTTAGTGAGATCAACGGTAACTCACGTGCAGTCGTGCTCGTTCCACAGGTCTATGCACTCGAATGGCTCGGGACAAATAACATTGGCGCAAGGTTTGTTCGATGGACAATTTCTCTCGAGATTCCTCGCCATCGTTGCCTGGCCCCATTGCGTTCCGTTCATCGCCGGTGGCAGGGGAAGGTGTTTTCCCTCGAGTCTTATGTCATCCAAACATCCTGAGCGAAAACAAAAAATTAATGTAACGTTACACCGATAAATTGGGTTTTGCGACTCGTGAGGTTTATTTTTTCGTTTTTTTTTTTTCGAAACGGTTGACCTTACCTTTTTGGTAATCAGCGTAAACTTCGAACGTCCGTACACCGGTGTACTCGGCCTTGCCTCCGGCGTAAACGCCTTCTTGCTTGTCAACCAGAAGCCACTGATGTCCGTCGAAGGAGAAAGTCTCGTTGAAGCGTCGTCCTTCGCCGCCGTCGAGCTCTAGGGTCGCCGCCGATCCGTATCTCGAAACTCTGACCGTGTGCCATTGTCCGTCGTCGACCGCTATAGCCGACAACCATATGTCTTTCTCCTCGGTTCTCAGGCTGTTTAGATTGTATCTGAACTGCAGCCTGCTGTCGGTTATCTGAGCAAAAAATCGCAGGAAAATTATTGATAATCAGCCCGCCGCCTTCATCGAGCCAATTAATATTTTCAAGTGGGGGAGAGTGGGGCACAATGAGACCGAAGGTCAGAATGCATCGATGGTACAAAACGGCACGTTCTAAAATTACTGAAAAATTGGGCCTCAATGTTCACGAAAATAGCACTGAACGAAACGACGTGATCGCTCTACTAGTGTACCAAATATCAACTCGCTGTCTCAAGACATTTCAAAGTTATAGTAATTTTAAACGATGAAACTCTGTCACATACACACACACACACACATACATCCGGACGCAAGCTAAAATCTAATTTCTTGACGTTTTAGACTATTTTAAGTATTCTGACAATAAAATCTCTTTTTTTTTACGAAATCAAAGCTTCCTCTATGAGGAAGCAAAAAAATAGCATTTTTGAAAATTCAATTTTTCAATAATTAACCAAGAATTAACCGGGCAACCAAAGGCAAATAACCAGTATGGTGGTTATTTTCATAATTTATCAATTTACTGATGTATTTTTAATATTGTATGTAAAAGGGTTTATCCCGTAAACTAAATAATAAATAAATAAATAAATAAATAATTTTATGTCCCATTTTGCCCCGCGCTTCCTTGCGATCGGAAGACGACACCAACCTCTAGAATGGCGTATTCCCTGTTGTGCTGATCGCTGACCCTGAACAATTCGCCGTGATTCTCGCGCGTCCGGAAGCGCAGCTGTATCTGTGTCGAGTACTTGTCGGGTTCGAAGGAAAGTGCGTACTTGACGTAGCTGTGCTGTTTGAAAGTCGTGGGAACGGTGGGTGTCATGCATCCCGGTCCGGTCCATCCGGGATTGCAGTGGCATCGAGCCTCCTTGAAGCTACCGACGCACGTGCCGTGCTCCCAGCATCTGAACGTGGACTCCTGGTTGTTGCAGATCTCGTCGGTCTGCGGGCAACCGGCGACGCTGTGTCTGGACAGGCCGGGATGGGCGAGATCGTAGAGCTTGCTGTTGTGGAAGAGGTTCTTGATGCAACCGTCGAAGCCCTTGCCGAACGGCATGGACTTCCACTTGTAGTGGCTGGGATCGAATTGCTCGAAGTAGAGACCGCCGATCTGCAGCGGGGCGTTAACGTTGAGATATTCGTTGAACGGCGGAACGGTGCCCTGGGCCTGGCAGGTCGAGTCGTCGAACTGCGGCGCCGTGCCGTCCTCGAGTTCCGAGACGTTGGCAGATTTGCAGTAGTCGACGATGAGCTTCACCGTCTCGGTTGTCCAGAAGATATCGAGCCTGTGCCACTCGCCGTCGTCGAGCGGTCGCTTGGTCTTCACCTTCAGCTCGAGTGTGCCGGAGCCGAAGTCGATGAGCAGTCTCGGTATACCGCGCTCAAGTTCCACCGATATGAAATCCGACACCATTATCTCGTCGGACTCCGGCGGGACGATCGGCCCGTTGTACAGCAGGAGTCCCTCGGACTTCAGAGTTATGAACTCGAAGCTCAAGTGGCTGTTGTCGCACATCTCCAATGCCGGATACCAGGCCCATCCGTTGCCACGGAAACTTCTCGCGGTTTGCTGACATCGAGGACCGTTGTATCCGGCGGGACACTGGCAGGTCAGGCCGAATCTGCTCTCTATGCAGCGACCGCCGTTGTAGCACGGACTGTTCCTGCATGACTCGTTGCTGCTGAAGTTTCGAGCTCCGCACGTGCACTGAGCTATCACGTCTACCCTGACACCCACCAGGGCGGTCTTGTTGGCGTTCACCATGTAAGGTAGATTGTTTATGTCGAGAACGTTCGTGCAACTTCCCTCGCACATCTCGTTCTCGTAGAAACACTCGTCGATTCCCACCATCGTTATGTTTATACCGACGTCCTTCTCGATCTCCTCGCGATGCATGAGAACTATCCCGTTCAACCTGACGGGCTTGTAGTACGGCGAGCCGTGAGCCGCGAACCTCACGTCGGTCAACGGTGGATGCTTTCGCCTCAGTTGCACGCTGAAGACGTCGACGTTGTCCCTGGCTATGTCGAGCAAGTTCGCAAGCTTGTCTCTGAAGAGATCGGCTTTGCTTCTTGGCTCTAGCTTGTTGAGCTTGTAGTTCCATACGCGAATGAAATCCTCGTCGGTTATACCGGATATCCTGACGGATCCGGAGTTTATGACCGCCTCGTGTGGAATCGTTTTCACTGTGACCGTCGCGTTCGCCGGCACGTCTGTCTGCGTGTGCTTTCTGTCGTACACCTTGAATCGCAGGTGGTACTTGCCGTCGTGCGTACCGGACTTTATGGATATCATTCCGGTGTCCTCGTCGAGCTTGAATTGTGGATGCTCAAGGCCTTCCCAGTAAAACTTCTTGTCCGGCAAGTCCCAGTCGTCCTGGTCGAAGACGTACACCCTGCCGATCTCGGTGTCCGGCGATTGTCCCTGCGAAGCATTGAATCGGAAATTTCGTTGTAAAGCCTCGAAGAACCTCAAATCCGACGAAATTAAAGTTTCCAGATAGCCAACCGTGGTACGGGCGAACAAGGACATTGCTCGCCAGCAAGCTTTGCTGTTTGCTTGTCAGCAATATTGCAACAATAGTTTCTAGCACGAGACTGCAGCATATTGGTAGCAAAAATCCAATAACGGTTGCCATAAGCTGATTCCTCATTCTTGACAGCCGTGAAAGTGATCGAAAATCCGGATGGTCCATTTGTGTATCATGAAATATGGTACACAAATGGACCTGCACCAACGATCCTTGGAATTGTATTTTTTGGAGAATCTATAGAGCCACTTAAATTTTATAAGAAATCGAGTTTTTAAAAATTTCACCCAAAATAACTATGATTGATGCAAATTAAGCTTCGTAGTGATACGCAAAGCACCGGCAAGCCTTGTTGACAACTTGCTGACAATATGCTCCTAAGAAATTCCGGCATTGAATGCTGGCAAAAACATAGGCAAATACGGAGCACATGCCGCCATCCCGTGCGGACATTTGCGCCCTTTTTGCTGGCGCGTCGTTGGCAAAACGCTATCTGGATGAAGGGCAATTAACGAGACAAAAGGTGCACTCACGGCGTAATTATACACGAATATGTCCTTCGATCCGGGCTGCATTTTGTTGTCGTTGTCGTCGCCGATCACGACGGTCAGCGTGCTCGTTCCAGCCATGAGCGGAGTACCCGAGTCTTTGATGATAATGGGTATGAGATATTCCTTCTGACGTTCCCGATCGAAAGATCTGAGCGAGGAGACTATGGCCATTCCATCGCCGTTGGCACCCTCTGCAAATCAAAGCAAAGTGATGTTTTACTACTCTCGCATCCAGCTAGGGTCTGGTCCGGCTGGCTGTTGCATCCCGGCACTGGCGCCAGAGTGGCCCGGGCTTGGCGCAGTCTCGCGCCAGTGCTGGGCACCTAACAGCCGGCTAGAAAATAGAAACAAGCTTGGCCACGACACGTACTGTTGTCACTCTCGACTTTGAAACTCGCTCTAATCGTGTCTTCGGCGTTGGGATCCATGCGGAAAGTGAAGGGTGGCCCGTTGCTCTTTGATCTGTCGTCGTCGTCGGTAGCGAGAATCTCGACGACCCTTCGAGGGGCGGCGTACTCCGGCAATACGGGTCGGTAGTCTTTCAAGAATGTCGGTGGATTGTCGTTTATGTCCTGAACAACGACCGTCAGAGTGGCCGTAGCGGTTTTCGGAGGAATTCCATCATCGATCGCGAGAATCTTCACCTATAAATACAGCAGCGTGCGGTGGCAGTGAATTAGCAAAATATGGATTGTCGAGCTTGTGACGGGCTTAAAGGTCAGTCTACAGCGTGCATTGCTCACTTGATGTCTCGGTGTCTCTTCGCGATCGAGACTACGCTGAATGGACACGGTGCCGTTCTCGTTTATGAAGAACTGGCGCTTCCTGTCGGAGCTACGATCGATCGAGTAGGACACTTTGCTCTTTCCACCCTGATCCGGGTCGGTCGCCTTGAACGTCTCCAGCGTGTTTCCTATCGTCGCGTCCTCGAGCACTGTCGTTTCTATATTCGCCTTCTCGAACTGCGGTTTATTGTCATTTATGTCACGAAGTCTGACGACGACCCAGGAGAAGGCTACGTGGTACTTGTCGTTGTCGTTGTCTTCGCCCTGAAACACAGAGAAACGACGGAAGAGGGATGATGAGTTTGTCGCACTTGTTATCTTTAACTTTAAATTCATTGAAGCTTAGAGCCAATATTCGATATTCACTTTACCAGCGGTCTTTATCTTATCTTACTCGTGGTTCAATAATTCAGAGCTGGGCGAAGTAACAACAAATACTGCAAGCGCGAAGTACAAAGTACCACAAGTACTTGAAGTATTTCCCAAGTGGGGGAGACCGGGGACAAAAGTAACACGGGTCAATTGCAACAAGCGGCTGCTCAACGCTGCGCATCATCGGACGCATCGGATATGAAGAGAGCAACATTATAAACATCACCTTATAAGGTGATGTTTATAATGTTGCACATTGCGCAGCCGCTTGTCACATTGCGCAGCCGCTTGTTACAATTGACCCGTGTTACTTTTGTCCCCGGTCTCTCCTACTTTCCCCGACTTCTTTTCGCAATTAGGTTCATAGCGTTAAGTTTGGGTGCAGCATTGGTGTCTTCAAAAAGTACTTGTCTACCTCAACCACGTAGGGTTGAGCTAGACAACCCTACGTGGTTGCCACCTTGTCGGATCCAAAAATGATTGGAAAATTTAGTTTCGCCCAAAAACCCCATTTTGCCCCACTCTCCCCTACTCAAAGTACCAAACGAATACCCGGTACTTCAAGTACTGCCCTGCTCTGCAATATTTCATACTAAAAACAGCGCCAGAAGCCGCAAGTATATTATTGGCGCTCAGAACAAAAGCGAGTACCTCAATGAGAAGAAACAAAACTCATCAAAACAATTTAAAAGACAATCAAAGTATTCACTGTAAGCTACCTTGTCGTTGACCTGTATCCGGAATCTGAATCCATTGCTCTGCAGCTGATCCTCAAAGTCCAATGCCTGAACGATCTTGAGTGATCCGGTGCCGTCGTTGTTTCGTACCATGGTGAATTTGTCGGCGCCGTAGCCGCTGCTCTCGAGGACCTTGTATTGAAATTTGTTGGTCTCGTCCTCGTCGTGAACGGTCACGGTGAGTATGGGCATCTCCGGCAGGTTCGGACCGTCGGTCTCGTCGACTTCGGTCATCCACTCCTCCTTCGTGAATTGCGGTGGCATGTCGTTTATGTCTTTGACTCTGATGGACGCAGTGCCTGTGCCCTTTAACGAGCCACCGTCCACGGCCACCACTTGTATGGAATAATCGGGCGTTCGTTCGCGATCCAGACAGCAAACAGCGGTCTTTATTACACCGGTTTCAGCCTCGATCTCGAATATCGGCGAGCCCGTTTCCTCTTCTATCACGTTCTTCTCGATCGAGTATATGAGCTTGGCGTTCGTTCCCTCGTTCGGATCGTCGTAATCTATCGCCGTCATCGTCATCACGAGCATTCCCGCTGTACCGTTCTCCGTGACGTTGCCGTAATAAATAAATTGCGGGAATATCGGGGCATTGTCGTTTATGTCTTTCAAGTTTACTTGAACGTCCGCGTAACCGACGAGACCCTCGCCACCCTCGTCCTGAGCAAATACCGTGAAACGCCACTGAGGCCTGCCGTTCGGCTGATCCCTGTCCAGAGGCTGTAATTTTTTTTTTTTTTTTTAGTCGATCAATTCGTTTTTCAAAGCCTGGTGGTGGACAATCTTTGTTATGATATTTTTTACCTTTAGAACGTAAATCTCGCCGGAAGTACGATTTATGTCGAATTTACTGTTGGCTGGATTGTTGGGATCGATTCCTTGGCCTGTCAGGAAGTAAACGATGTTCTGTGGCCTGTCCTTATCACCGTCGGTCGCTAGTACCTGTGTGACAAGAATTGTACATTTAGCTCCGAAATTGGCTTTTGTACACGTAGGGAAAAAATATACGCGACTTATATCGAAATATATATGAGTCATGTAAAATATATTTTCGTCGAAAAATGTTATATTTTGGATATTTGGATACATTATGGATATTTTTTGGAGTATATTTCTGCAAAGATATGTCACCCAAGTAGATTGATATTTATATGACTAATACATTAATCATTTAAAAAACGGCGAATTTAATATAAGTCGATATTTTTTGGGCTTATCTTATTTCCGTGCAGACAGATTACTTAAATTTTTAATTACCTGTAAAATACGTTTCGGCAAGTTTCTGTCGTCTTCCTCGGTGATCTGAGTTCTGTAAGTCGGTCGTTCGAATACAGGCGGATTATCGTTTACGTCCTTCACGTGAATAACCACAGTAGTGTAATTTTCCTTCAAATTGTCCGAGGCAGTTAATTTGAGCTCGTACTGTAAAATACATTATGCCTGTTACAAACCCGCTCATTGTACAACGAAGATTATCAAATTTGCTACGAGGGCTACGAGGGCTACGAAATGTGCTATCGACATTCATGTCACCAGCAGCGTACGGGCGGTGTTCGGCGATAAATATTAAATGATCTCGCGGTTAACTCACCCTCTTCCTGGTCTCGTAATCCAATGGCCCCGCAACATAAATCGCCCCGGTCATATTCTTGACCGCGAACGCGCCGCCTAAGTTACCGCTCGTAATCTCGTATCGAATACGCGAGGCTAAATAACCGAAACAATTCAATCTCACAAATACAAGATCATAAAAATACAATTTCATGCAATTTTCCCAAAAGAAACATTTTCTTCTCTAAAATATGTATATATATATACATAAATCAGAGCTGGGCACAAACACTAAGTACTTGAAGTAAGGATTAAAGTATCAAGTACAGAGTCAGTGCTCAGTACTCAGAACTTCAGCAATTCAGTTCTGCCAGTACTCAAGAACTACCCAGCACTCAGTACTTCAAGTACTTGATACTTCTAAACGTACTTCAAGTACTCAGGGTATTTGGCCAGCTCTGATATAAATATAGGCATAAGTTTGACTTACACTCGTCGTGATCTTTGGCGGTGACAGTAAGTACGGTGTGTTGTATGTCTTCATTCTCGTCTACCTCAGCCTCGTAGAGGCCTTTATCGAAGTACGGAGGATTGTCGTTCTTGTCGGCGATTCCGATACGAATGAATTTCGTAACTGCAAAAATAAAGAGAAAAGTATTAAAGCAAAAAGACACGGAAATGGGCGCGTAATGTCCCGAGGCTTGCGTCAGAGTTGCACAGGGGATCTGAATTCGTTGCATCGCGATAGTCGGCTAATCGTTAACGTTCGTAGAGATCTCGTTAAACCTTGCATCCCGGCAAGTTGGCTAATAATTAATTAAACGAACGAGACATTGTCGCTCAGTCGAGTAAGACCTAACAGTGCGGCAGGCGGTTTGTGCGATAACGCCGAACTTCGAGGCGCGGTTTTGCCCGAAGTTTCGCGAAACTTCGAAGTTGAAGGTGCCCGCACGTCCCGCTCAGGCTCCATCAGGCTCCTATCTTCAAGATGCCCTCAAAGCGTCGGTGTCTGCTGTGCACGAGGCAGCAAATTAATGTTTCGCCCCTGCGGCCTGTTCGGCGAACATTTTTTCTCTCTCCAATTGTCCTCGACGCACGTGCCAAAGCATCCGAGTTTCCGATTAATAACGAAGATTATTCGCTCCGTTTGCTTTGCGCATAATCTTCGCGAGTGGGAAATCGCACGAATGCATTGCGCCGGCCGTCGCATAATCCGCCCACTCGACCACCCTCGATTAGTTAAGACCAGCAAAATACCGCTGTCGGTAACAGAAACTGTAATTAATGTTTAAGAAAAAATCTAACCCCACACTCAGTAAAAAATAATTTCGTAAAATCGCCATGCGAAATTTTGCAAAAATAATTTTGTTAGATAAGTGACAAAATCGTTTGTCACTTATTTAAATATACGAGCCTGTCCTTTTATTTCCCGCGTCATTCACGAATTTAGTTTGTACTTTTGTTTGTAAAACTACAAAAAATAACAAATAAAAAATTGTGGATGATAGGTAGTTGTTGACGTTTGTGGACGATAGGTAGTTGTAAAAATAACAAACTTTTTTTACTATACATCCTCAAACGAAAACGCTTAAACGATCCCGACTTGAGATCCGCTTAATTTGAGACTCAGTTTCCACCTGGAAGCAGCTTTGTATTTTTGTTTGTAAAACTAGAAAAACAACAAATAAAAAATTGTGGACATTTGCGGACAATAAGTTGTAAAAAGTACAAACTTTTTTTTTACTGAGCATCCTCAAACGAAAACTCTCACACGATTCCGACTTGACATCCGCTTCATTTGAGACTCAGTTTCCAACCGGAAGCGGCTGGCGCCGTCGGAATAAATTAATTACAGTTTTCGTTACCGACCGAGCCCTCGCCTCAAGTGGAGATCCAGCCCGAAGGCGACAAAACACTGTTCAACGTCGCTGCCCCGCGGCAAACTTAGATTAGCCAGATCGCTTCGGTGCTTCACGCTCAAGTGTTTCCGAAGTAATCGCCTGCAGGGCTCTCGCGAGATCTTAGTCGCGTTTCCTTCGCCCGCGTCGAGCGTTATTAAAACTGTTCGGAGGTAGTTCGAAAAAGTTATGACGTTAAATTCATACATGCATAAAAAGTGTATTTTCGTCTCGGGAGTCCCGGGAAAAGTTCCCGTCGAGTAATTTGCTAATGGACTTCGGTCGGAACGTCGTGTCTCAATCTTCCGCTACCCGCGGAGCGTTACGTGCCCCACGTTCCTATATTTTTCCAGACCGCGAGGAGAACCCCGTATACCCACATACATCTATATATATAACGACCCAGCGGAGTGGCGAGGAGAATAGCGCGAAAGAAATATCAAAGGAAACTACGTGCCCGGAGTTCGCAAGGTTCTTTTTCCCGGCAGCAAAAGCGCGAGCGACGCAACTCTTAGAGAGCCAGCTGCACCAACATTCTCCACGAGCGGCATTACAGTGTATTCTCGGAATGGAGGGAGTTGATTGCCCGAAGGCTGCGAAAGCTCTATTTGCAGACCGACAAAGTAAAGGGACAGGGCAAAGCCCGGGTGGCGTTCGCCGCTGGTAACTCGTTCGCGGATTCCCCGCACTAGGCGTATTACCTTGTTAATAAATTTACCTATCCGGAGGCGGGTAAACAAGCATTCGGGCCAATCGGACGTCGACCCGGGCGCCGCGATCCGCGGGGTTTGTCGCCGCGGGACGGGATAAAGTTTCTTTGACAAAGTCGACTGTCGTACGTCAATGGAGGAGTTTTGGACGTCGTTACTACGGGTTTGCGCATCTCGTAACCGAATCGATAGTTTCGAGACTTTGCCCATTTTTCTAAACGCTCCTCCTTCCTACGACTCGGTTCGTAAATCAGGGAGGGGGGGGGGGGAGGTCGAGTTTTCGGAGGACGAATGAAAACAGCGGGGAAAACAGCAGTACGCGGAAAAATGTGGATCGTAGGGGAGAGCGGGGCAAAATGGCACAGCGGGGCAAAACTGGATAATGACAAAACCCAATTTTCTGATAACTTTAAGGTAGCTATGTCGCTTCCCGCTCATCTCGCATAAGTTATCGAAAAGAAAGTGAATATTGCAAGTACTTCTCGATGATATAAAAAACGGAAAAAAATCATGCTTATTAAAGGCACTGAAAAGATTCATTTTGCATAATAATAATTCCAAAATGTTATTAACAAATTTATGAAAAAATTAATTGTTTAACAAATTACCCGGCA
>JAPYZC010001423.1:0-19340 GCA_030522665.1 Ichneumoninae sp. A BG-2022a | reverse complement strand
TTTTTTTTTTTTTTTTTTTTTTTTAGAGGACACTTGACAAGTCACCGCTCGACCGAACACTTAATGCGTCTGACAATGCCTGGCTGTAACCACTGGCGCGTTATTTTTCACCGAACGACGCGGGCCGGGCGCGATGCAGCCGTGCGCGCATTTCTCGCTCTCTATCAATCTATCCCGGCCTTGCCAGAGTCGCCGACGACGATTTCGATAGAGCTTGCGAGCGACGACTGAGCTTTCGGTCTCGGCCTTGCCGGCGAGCCCGCGCGCGACCTTTAATACCGCACGATACAGAGCAACTCGGCGGAGGCGAATCACTCGAGCTTGTGCTTTAACGAGCTACGACCAGCGGGTTCTTGGCCCTCCGATCTAAATTCTCGAAATTTCAGCGCTCGCCAATTCGGCTTCAACGCTGCGCTATGCATAGACGATGCGAACTCTACTGCGTATGCGAAACAATTGCATATATATATATATATTTATATATATATATTTAAAGATAGGTAAACTTTTTTTCGTCGAGTAAACATTTCTCAATGTCATGATTAACACAACGAAATATAATGCTGCGTTTGTTTACATGCTTTTATCTGCTATAGTTTTTGTACTTCTGTTGTTTTTTATTTTTATTCGTTTCGATACTTTTTTGCGCTCATAAAAAATGTTAACAAGTGAATGACCACTGACGAATTAACATTGTAAAATGTATTCCATTTTTTTCAGGTAATGTCATCGAAACCGGTGTGGCGCTTCGATTTTCAAGACTTGGGCAACCTACTAGATTTTACCGTTGCATTGTGTTGATGCAAATAAAATTTAAAAAAAGATGCATAACCTATTGAATTGCGGTCGTTAATTCATTGGCTCGAGTTAATCGAATCGATCGAATAATTCGTTGGCCCTTGGACATGGGACTTTGCGAAAAAATCTGTCGGATATAAAAAAATGTCCTAATCAAAATGTAAAAAAAAAAATTTCCTTCAGAAATGTCTACACCCGAATGAAGTCATTTTACGATGAAGTTATGTTCGGCGAGAAATAAATTTAGGGAATAAAAAAAACAATAAATTAAAAAGAAACATTAGATAAAAAAAAAATTTTGACATTTAAAAAAATAGCTGATGCCTCAATGTGACAAATATGAAAAATTGGGTATCAAAGAGTAGAAATGAGATGTTTTCTTTAAATTATATTTCAGGTGATAACGTGACAAGCGTTTTCTCACTGTGTTCGTTTTTCTTTTTGTTTGTCGTGTGACTTTTCCCGCACGTACGTTTACTTACCAGTTAATCCACCAAAGTGTCGCGCATAAACCATTCTTTTGACGACCCACGACTTCGACTCCTCATCGTCTTATCATAAAGAACACACTCGAATGAAATTACGGGCAACTTTGTGTTTAATTGTTTTAGTCGCAGCTACCGTTACCAGACCAGCTCGCTGTGTAATAACCGAGGTGCTTAAAGTCAACAAGGACAACTTTAAGCGCCTCGTGTCCACGGGGCGTTCGTTAAATTTTCGCTCGCGATAACGCAAAATAGCGTACAAAAGAAAAATAAAAATGGAAAACGAGCCTGCCGGCTCTTCAGTATCGTTCGAAAAGTACGCGGTTCGAGGTGCTCATCCTGCCACCCTGTCTACACATTATCGACAACAAACCCGATGCACCGTCGCGATCGAACAGCCGAGAATACCTTCTGGCATTCTTTTGCACTCTCGTACCATCAGAGCGTGTAGATACACCGATTCCAGTGTCCCGAGTCGAAACGAATTTATTGGATATTTAAAAATAGCCAGCACAGAAAATCGTGCAATTTATCGGCAATTTTCAATACCGCATAAAAAAAAGAAGAATGTCTCGACAAGGAAGGAACCGATTTATCATTTTTTCGTTCATCGCGCTACTGTCTATCGTAATTCGTGAGTAAAATCGATTTACGATACGGTGATCTATGTTTTTTTTTAAAGCTGTCGCAACTATTTACCATTGTTTGTTTTACCGGGTGGGAAAAATAAAATCGAAGGTGAAACAGCGACGCTGGAATCGAGAATAGTCGGCGGGTCGAAAATCAATATAACGAAAGTGCCTTTTATCGTAAGTCACGGAAAATCCGTCAACTTTTTTAGATCGTAATTTCTCTCCTCTTCATTCCGCTAGTTTTCCTTTGATCAGGGGAGAGCAGGGCAAACGGATTGATTTTTATCAATATTTGGAGAGATGTAACAAAAAGTCTCATCTAAGACCGTGGTCCGTTTTGCCCCGCTCTCCGCCATTGAACGAAATATCGCCGCGTGTATAACGGATAGCCGCGAGTCATAGAATTCAACATAAATTTACATGCTGAATTGTCCACTTAATTCAGCTTCCGTTATACAGCAGTCGACATATCGAATTTCATATACATTACATGTTGATTCGTCGGCAATATTTCGATTCACATCGCTAATAATGGACTGAGAGATGGTGCGAGCGTAAGCGACAAGGGCCAGAGAGAGAGTGTCTCATTAGTGATATTACACAATATCGCTGTTGCAGTTGTCCCTCAGGGTAAATGATGAACACATTTGCGGGGCTTCGATAATTAGTAAAGACTGGTCTTTGACCGCTGCGCACTGCGTGACCACGTGAGTACCGTTGCAATAGTACATTACGATACTAGTGCGAAAAAACAACATTTTATTTCACAAGGTGTGAAAATGGGGGTTTTCGCACCGTGGGGGTTTTTGCGAAAAAATCCGTTATTTTCCCACCGAGTGACATAGTATATTACGATACTAGTGCGAAAACAACCTTCTCTGACGAACGTGCCCATACAGCACGAAATATTTTGAACACATTTTAGCAAATGTTTATGGTTTGTTACATATTGGTTGACAACCTACAAATGTTTAAAAAATATTTTGAATACTTCAAAAAAATATTTTTGAAACATTTCAAGAATATTTCCGTGCTATGTGGATGAGTTTGTCTGACGAGTGTGAATCGGACGAGTCAAGAAAAGGTTTTTCGCACGAGTATCGCACAAAATTTTAATTCACAGGGTGCGAAAATGGGGGTTTTACGCACGCGAATCGTGCGCATTACCATAATTTTCCCACCGAGTGAAATAAACTCTGTTGACCAATGTCCAAAAGCATTGTCATAAAATCCCTCGTGAAGACCCGAATTAATACTGATCGTACTTTTCTTTTCTTCGCCTGTACAGCTTGATAGCCAATGTGACGGAGTACAGCGTCCGCAGCGGTTCGACCTTCAAGGACTCGGGCGGTGAAATTCACAACATTACAAGAATTATTTGGCACGACAAGTACAACACAACGAACAACGACTACGACATAGCCGTTATGAAAGTCGATCCACCATTTGTATTCGGTGCAACTACCGAACCGGTCGACCTGCCGGGAAACGGATACGTCGACGACAAATGGGGAATTATCGCAGGCTGGGGATACTACTTGGTGAAATCGCGAAGAATTAATTCTTCAACGGTCACTGAGAAAATAGCTTGCCAATTGAATTGTAATTTTTCAGTTTTTTTACCTTCGAACATCCCAAATTTTATCGATCTTTTTTTACAAACTTATTTCTGCAAAGATCCGATTGGTCCAAGGCAAACGAAAATGGCTGCCTATTCAATGACCGTTACAATGCCCTTTGGGGGACGCACGTGACACTGACCAACTGTTTGTTTATCATACACCGATTTGCTACTCAATCAGATTCTGGGAAATATGCGGGCGGAAGATTTGCATTACGAGCGGATACTTACAAAATAACTTGCCACTGAATTGTAATTCTTTCTTTTTACACACCGAAACATCAAAAGTTTATCGATGTTTTTTTACTAATTTATTTCTGAGGCAAGATAAAATGGCTGCTTTCTCAATGACCGTTGAAATTCTACCTTGGGGACGCCCGCAACACAAATTGTTTACTATTCGTAAATGGATGTATCACTTACAGATTCCGGGTAATGTACTGTCGGAGGATTTGCGTTTCGCCCGGATACCGAAGGTCGACAGAAACACGTGTTCGAACGACTACGCCGGGCTTTACGACATAACGCCACAGCAAGTGTGCTACGGGTACCAACAAGGTGGCACAGACTCTTGCAAGGTAATCGTCGATCGACGAAGTTTTATGCCTATCCGCGATGAGCCACTTTTTTCCTTACTTATTCGAAATACTATGAATATTTGACTTACCATGTCGAAAGGGCGATTCGGGCGGTCCGCTATTCACCAAGGAACTCATCATCATCGGCATAATTTCTTGGGGCGAGGATTGTGCCGGTCGGAGATCACCCGGAGTTTACACTACGATATTTCTACTGACCGACTGGATAGCTGAAAAAACTGGTGTTCGAAGTCGACTCTGACACTTCACGGTTTCAACAAAATCGCAACAACACAGGACACACGCGCGACATCCGATTAAAAGCTTTCCGGACAGGTCTGCGTCGGACGCGATCTTCCGCGTGAGCCGCCATTGCTCTACCGAAGAGACGATCCCGATTGGCTTCGGCGGGACAAAGAAGCTCCCACGTCCCAAACCGCTCTGTCGATGCATATTTACCTCGAACTCTGCGACTCCCGAAGTCGCGGCCCGTTCTTGTATTATTTCCGTCAACTTAAAACTATAAAAGTTCTTGCAAAGTATTTACCGATCGACGATGTTTCACGCCTGTCTTCGATACATAATTTTCTTTACCGAAAGAGTGATTAGGGCGATCCGTTGTTATTCACCGAAACACGCATCATCACCGGCATCAATTTCCTGGCGTGACGATTACGCTGTCCGGAGATTACCGGGAGTTTACACGACGATGTTACTAATGACCGACTGGAAGACGGAGAAAAACTGGTGTTTAAAATCTACTTGCACAATTAGCGGTTTCGATAAAATCGTAACAACACAGCGAGCGCACGCGGTAAACGTTTTCGCCGGACGAGCCGGCGTCGAACGCGATCAGACGCGCACGACGCCATTGTACTATTGTGGAGACGAACGATCCTGATTGGCTTCGGCGAGACAACGCGCTCGCGCATCCCAACCTCTGTACCGATGCATAATGACCTTGCACTTCGAGCTGACGCGTCCGGCCCGTTCATGTATTATTTTTTTCGTCTCAAGGTGATTTGAAATAACGCCGCTAACAAAGCTGGACTCAATGTCGTTTTACCGGGAGTTTACACGACGATATTACTAACGACCGACTGAATGAAGGAGAAAAACCTGTTCGAAATCAGCTTACACGATTCGCGGTTTCGATAAAATCGTAACAACACAACACACGCACGCGGTAAAGGTTTGCCGGACGAGCAGACGCCGGATGCGCTCAGACGCGCGCGAGGCGGCACTGACGAGACGAACGCTCCCGATTGGCTCCGGAGGGACGGAAACACTCGAGCATTCCCGATCGCTTTGCCGATGCATATTCATCTCGCACTTCGAGATTGCCAACTTCGAGTCGTACGTGCTTTGTTTTTCTCAAGTAAAAACTATAAAAGCTCATTTATTCGATAATCTATCGGAATATAGATTTTACAATATTACATATATATATATATATTCGAATAATAAAATTACGTATTTTAGTCGCTGGTTAATTTTTTTCGCTCCATGGTATGACTTCGGCGGTAGCGTTGTCCGAATGCACGATGAATTTGCTGTCCTTGAAATGCAATAAATTCCCGGCCCTCGAGGCATTCCACGCGATATAGCCATTTTTGTAAAAAGCCGGAAGTCGTTCGAAACCTCCGCTAACAGCCAAATCATCGTCGTAATCGAATTGTTTGTCTCCCAGCACATGAGCGTGCCTCTTCGCAGATGACTTCAACCTTGAGTCTTCGAGCATTTCCGGTTTCGTTGGTAAATTGACGCGGCCTTTCAAGATCGCCAAGTGATACTGCACCTGCGGACAATTAATCGAGCGTTCATACATCGCCACATTTCATATATCCAGGAAATTTCATGCACTGTAAAAAAAAATCGTATGAAATTTAATGCATCGGTTTTTATGCGAAAACTGGTATATTAAATTTCACGTACAATTGTGATGAAAAGTTAATATACTTTTTCATTGAAATGAAAGTAAATTATTAAAAATAAAGGATTGACAATGTTTTTAATACACCGAACATCAATTTTCCATGACAATTGTACATGAAATTTAATATACCAGTTTTTGTATAAATACGTCCAGTCCGGTACATAAAATTTAATATGATTTTTTTACAGTGTGTATCAAATAAAAACACCCTGCATTAAAAATCAAGACTCCAAGAATAATTCGCTGAAAAATTGCATACCTGCATGTGAAACAGAGCGAATGGTACAACGGTCATTGGAATGCCTACGATGCACATAGACGGATGCTCCACGTTGATCAAATGTTTGTAGAGCGGACTAACGTAATTGTCGTCGACGCTTATCTCGCATCTGTCGTCGAGGAACGGAAAACTGTACTTGTAACCGGTGCAATAAATGAATGAATCGGCATCGGTGACTTTGGTGCCGTCTCGAAGAGAAAATTCATTGCCACTGACCCTTTCCACTCCCGCTATCTGAGTCATGTTGCTTGGAAGAGGTCCAATCAATCTGTAAACACAAAAGCTCATCGTGAAATTGATTATACAGATGAAATATCGATTTTATTAAATTGACTACACGTGTAAGCGTTCGAGATAACATGAAAATTGGGTAACCGGGGCTATGGGCATTCATGGATATGTATTCAGTTATGCATGACCACATATAGGTACAGACGCTTCGAGACCTCGGTCGCATATCAATAATTGGATTAAATACAGTGTAACGAGAAGAAAAAGTCCGATTGAATTTAACGCCGATTGGAACTAACGGCTGAATATATACGTCCATTATTTTATCGATTGGGCGAATCAATGTAGAATAAAGTGTAAAATAAAACCATCACGTCAGTGTAGTAGATTTTGTATGGCAAGGGCGTAGAAATGGAGTTCTTGACGAGTGACACGCTTTTCTTTTTTGGGAAGTGCGCAGACAAAGGCACTTTTTCACGTACGCAATGCGCAAAAGTGCCTTTCTGCGCACACTTCACAGTAACGGAAAGCGGGATTTTACGTATGCGTTAGTAAAATTTAATGAACGCTTGTAGAGCCTTACCTATCCTTATTGTGGCTCAAATACACGTGACTCGCGTGGCCAGTCAATTCGAGACCGATGTCAACGCCGGAAGATGCCGCTCCCAATACGATTACTCGTTTTCCTGAATATTTTTCCGGTTTCCGATAATCGTGACTGTGTATAACACTGCCCGGAAACGACTCTATGCCCGGTATCGTTGGTACTCTGGGTACGAAGTAATGCCTGGAAAGTAAAATAAACAATTACTTTCTGTACGCTTTAATTGTATTTTTTTAGCCATTCTCTCGTACCCATTGCAAACCATTACCGCATCGAATTCCCTTTCCTCGGTTACCTCGGTCGATAAGTTTTTTGTACGAACTTTCCATGTCGTCAGTTTCCAATCGCTCGAATTTTCCACAGGCCACACGCATTCGACTCTCGTGTTGAACTGAAAAATATTAGGAAAAAAAAAATGGTATCAAAATTACGCAGACAGTCAAAAGTTAATAAATGAATATTTCATCCGTTTATAATAACTTAAGATTTTTTTTTGTTTTTTTTTATGTACCTGAATGAATTGTCTCAGTTGAAAGTGATCGGCGTAATCGCGCAGATAGTTCAGAACTTCCTGATGAGTACCGCAAGCAACGTCGCTATGTCCCAAGCGCGGAAAGTCCGGAAAATTCATTATCTTTAACGCCAAGTTGGTTCTGAAATTAATAAAATTTTATTATTGAGGAAATATTATTAAAGAGGAAAATTAATTATTGAGGAAATATTATAATTTTATTATTGAGAAAAATTCATTATCTTTAATGCCAAGTTGGTTCTGAAATAAATAAAATGTTATTATTGAGGGAAGAAATAATATTTTTCATTTGCGAATTAGTCGCTAGTTTGAAACTCACCTGAGATTTTTGTACATGCTGGAGTGTATAGGATAACCATTATCGTCGAGGCCTGTTTTGTCGACGTAGACCCAGGTGCCGCCTACGACGTTCGATTGCTCAAACACAACGGGCTCGAAGCTCCGCGGATCACTTGCCAAGTGTCTGACGGCGCAAAGTCCAGCGGCTCCTGCCCCGATAACGCAGATTCTGCGTCTGGCTGGACTCTCCGTATCAGCCATCTGGAGAAGGACTTATCTATGCACAAAAAACACTATACCCAGATAGATAAGCGCCATGAAAAGTAGCAATATTGGCGCAATATTTGCGACAAGCGACTCGAAAAGTAGCAGTTCGCGCAATATTTGCGACATGTGCAGCATGTGTCGCAATAATTGCGCGAACTGCTACTTTTCGTGGCGCTTGTCTATCTGGGTAATATCCAAAGCGATTCCAACTGGTTACGTATGAGCGTTTGGAACGAAGCGTACACTCTTCTGCTTCACAGACATCTAAACACTGCGAACAAAAATGTTGCCTATATATAACATCGAATTCCGGAAACCACGAAGAAAAACATAAAAACCGCGAGATTAAAAATGACCGTGGGGCTTCACCAGGAAAATTTTTCGAACGACAACACCCTTGGAATGTTACCACACGTCGTTTCCCCACCGATCAATCTAAGACCGGAAACCCGCCATTTTCGATAAAAAATCACTTCGGCAAACTGTGCTGCGATGCAATATCGCGACACGATAAATTATTCTCTTATCACCTATGCGGCGTCGCGTTAATCTGTACAATGAAACACCAGCTTTAAAAGTGCGCCGAGTACAGGCGATACTCGAATCTCGCAGCAGGTGGAACAGGAGATTTTTTGTAATGAGCTAATGGCGTAGCATTAAAATATTTATTACTTGTTTCATAATAACGTAATATTACCTAATCAATAAGAAATTCATCGTAATGATAAACTATAGTGATAATTAATGTTGAACTTAATTGTATCCAGTTCTGAGCAAGTAATTATAATAATAATATTAATAATAATTAATAATAATAATAATAATAATAGAATCTATGTTACAGTGAACTTGTCTCGAATGACGATATCGTTTCGGCGCGCTCAATCTTTGCCTGCTCTGTCAACGGTAGTCCCAACAACAAACTCATATAACGATGTAATTTCGAAGCGTAGTGATGTTTGTTTTTTTTTCTCATAATTAATTATAATTTATCGATATGCATAATAATATTTTAATTTCGACGATTTACAACAAGCGGAAGCCGCAGGCAAGTATTTTTCTTTTCTTCGTAATATATCGAACAATATACTGTTTGGCAGATGCCGATTCGCTGCACACATCGTTTATTGTTCGAATATCGCAAAATACTGTCAAACTATGTAGACGGATTTACATAGGTAAATAATGTATAACGTTGTATACACGAATGCGAATATGCAAGGATTCGCAGGTTTCGCTATTCAATTAAGAGCTTGAATGAAAAAAGTAATTGGGTGATGGGGGAGTCGCATTAATATTTTAGGGTCGAAATCATTCGTTTCGTTATACAATCTAGAGCTAGTAACCGATTAATTAACAGTAAATAATCAACAGTTGACCCACGATATTATAAATATACAAAACAATTAAATTTAATCTACGAAGTGGGAAGGGGCAGGGATTTCCGTATGTTACGAGTTAATAGTGATGGAAATTAATGTACAAATACAAACGAAAAAAAGAAAAATAATTGTTTAACGCTAATAATGTTTAAGCTCGGGTAAGAATAATTAATAGAGGGAGACGCTCCGGGCACCTCCGAACGTATTTTTCAATATTTTGTCGTCACTTTTTTTCCTCCAACCGATAATATTATTATAGAACGAAAAGAGAAAGAAAAAAATAATAGATTGCGCGCGTTGCGGCAGGTGAACGGAGTGTGTCGCATTCTGGAATGGAAATAATATTGGACTTGGTGTCGCGTTGTCGATAGTTTTACATCGTTTCCTTTTTTTATCGAACTATTAAGCGCTCGAATTATATAATAATACGCTGACAAAAACACACAATAAACGAGAGTAATGCCATTTGGTGGAGGTTTCGTTAATGTTCCGTCACTTTTTTGTTTGTTTCTTCCTCTCGCACGTACGAATCGTCGATCAATCCACTATACACCGGTCGTTTCGGAAGATAGCGATTATCGAGGGAAAAAAGCACACATCGCACTATCAAAACTTTGGTCGTTACAGATATATATTTTTTTCTTTACTTTACGTAAAAAAATTAAACAAAAAAAAAACAAGTTATTCGACATCCTCGAGCGATCTTCGAGAATATATTATGTTTCAATCTGATCATTCGAAGAGTGAATAAAAAGAAGCATATGGAAGTCGAGCCAATGAAGGACTCTGTGGGAAAAATAACCGGTTTCATTTTCCTCTATAAGTATATACAAATATTCCCTCTGTTTTTTTCTCCATATTTTCATATTAATAAGTATAATCGTTAATTATTCGACGTGGAAGAACGACGGTACATCGCGAAGTCTATTTTTTTTTGTGTTTTTCTTTCCTTCTTTTTGTTTAATGCACACACATTGCTCTGAATTCATGAATAATTCATGAACTTTTTTTTATCGTACGTGGGACGAACGAGATTCTCTACAACGCCGTATGAGCTCATCGTCAAAACGACTAACAGCTGTATATTCATTATATTTGGTGTTGCGATTTGATTCCTAGCGCGATTTTCTTTCTTCATTTGTATATTTATTAAAATATATGCATGTGTGTTTATTACCACGGAGAAACGAAGACAAACAATCTTTATTTTAGTTTCAACTGTTTTAACGCTTTGTTTTTGTTTTTTCTTTACCCTTTTGTTCTCGAAATTGGACGTATCGGTGAGCAGCAGTTTAGTTTTGTGGACGTTACCGTTATTACGTTTAGTATACGCTACTGAATGTTCGACAACTGTGGATAAAACTTGTGCTACTTCATCGAAATTCGTTAACCGCGAGAAACGTTCATCTAAAATTGTTATAGTAAATACGCTTTGTTTTTTTTTTATCTACGATGCCTCGATGGCACAGGCTGTGGGTTCGCGCCACAAAAAACGCCCTTCCCACTCGTTGCTGTGTTTATTTTATGTCCTCTTTTTCACCGAAGTTTCAAAATATATCTCGTTATATCTTCATTTCTCGCAAATTCTGTTGTCTGTTTCACATCGACATGCGCGTTGTACAAATATAAAATCGGCAACTCGATAATCCAAAAAAAAAGAACATCCATCTCGATGGAATTATTTAATTATCGAATGAAACGATAAATCATGTCGACGTTGAACGACATTTTTCAATTCCTCGTGAATTGACCATCGTGCAGTAATTTCTCTACTATTAGTTGTTTCTATATTAATATACAAGGCATACGGATAAGTCAGCATATATATATATGTTAAATATATATATATACTTCTTAGTTATGCATGTAACTTGTTCGCGTACGTGAAAAAAAGTATTATATATAAGTCGCTAGCGACGTCCTGAACGTTTATCGGGCGGATTATAATGGATTGTACCAATATTTAGTATACTTTCCTCATCGTAAGAAACATTGCGCTCTATGTACACCATCTTTCAAACTGTTTTTCGCCCTTTCTTTTTCCTTCCTCAATTCTTTCACTTTTAATCTAGCGTTGTAGATTACGATTGAAACATTGCCGACGTATGTGTGTCCGTTAGTGTGTTTATGTTTCTGACAGAGAAAACGCCATATACTTCACGTCTCGGTGTCTCGTTCGAACTCTCACACCCGCCGCGACCTTGCCTCGGCATGCGTGCAGTCTTATACGTTAAATATCGATTACACATAGTTAATTCTGACGGAAAACTGCTGTACAGAAAGAAAATTGAAGAACATAAATTGTAAACCTTCGTGCCGACATAATCTATACGGAGAGGAAAAGTCCACCGAACTTTTGTTTGTATACGCGTATGTGTGTGTATTGTTAATTATCAATATCATATTATTGGCAGACGACGTGAGAGCTCTCGGAATGACGATCAGCCCTCACTCACGGAGGACAGAGAACTACGGGTCGAGCCGGCCGTGTTATGCGTCAAGTCGGGAAGATCCGGTGGCAAACACAGAGGCATTGCACTCGGGCCGTAAATCGCTTCTTGCTCCTCCAGCTGCATAGCGAATTGCTCCTCCAGTCTCTGTAATGTTAAACAAACAAATAGTTTAATAAAATTAAAATTAAACGAGATTTTTTTTTCGAAAACACCAAGGAATTATCTTTTTTTTTAAGATTATTGCAATCTCTTATCGTCGATACCCATATAGCCCAAAATATTTTGAAATCATTTTAGAAATATTTTCAAATCTCTAAAAATTTACAAAACATTTTTAAAACAGTGATCATATACTTGGTAATACATTTCACACATATTTTTTAATATCTGTAAAATATTTTAAACATTGAAAAAAAATATATTTTTGAAACCTTTCAAAAATATGTCCGTGCTATGCGGGTAATTCCTAGATGCTTCGATACCAGAGCACTAAATCCATCACTCACATCTCGACTTAACGGTCGTTTTTTTTTCAATCACTACTAAAATTTACACAGGATTCCCCCAACCAAAGAATCATACGAAGTGTACGCTGATAAAAATAATATTTTGAGACTAACCTTTTGCAATATTAGCACGCGTTGCTTCCAGCCAATTCTCGATTGGCTATATATTTCGACAATTTCCGCTACTCTGGCTCTCTCTCGAAGGAATATTTTTGAGGGTGTTTTTCTTTTTACTTTCTTTTTCATTGACTGACAAAAGCGTACCCACGTGTATATGACGAAACTTTATGCCTCCGGACGATAATATTGATCCAATTTGTACTAAACGATCATCTACTCGTGACACCCTCCACAAAATGATTTTCGATGCTTCCGATTCGGACACCGATGAATATCGAACAAATGAACACACGAATAGACACAAAAAAAAATTGTAAAAGTTCGAGACGAACACGAGAGTAGTGGTTTGGAGAACGATGCGCGAATTGACGATAACGTGAAATTCAGCGTACGATGATTCAATGATTCGATCCAAATTGCGATAAAGCCAATTGTTTTGTTTCCCACTGAGTATAAGTATTTAAGCTATCATGAGTGAAATTGACGAACAATGTGTGTCGTGTTGTAACAATAACATATAACATCAGGTGGCGACAAATAGATGAAAAAAAAAATTTGCTTGAATCTAACGGACAAACATTTTACTGAAGAAAATGTAAAAAAAGGAAAAGCGAGGCATTGAAATCGATGAAGGTGGCATAAATGGCTTTTGAATCGATTCCAAAATCGGATGGATACGATGCGAGAAAAAAAACACCCACATACACACATACACACATAATAAACATAAAAACAAATTGCAAAGCTCTATCTACGGGAATCTATAGGTTAACAATTGGATCGTGGAAGTGTGCCATTAACGGAGCCCGATTCCGAGCCACTGCCCCTAAGAGTGGCCCTCGGAATGCTGAAGGGCGTCGGGGAATTGGGCATGGATCGAGGTAATTTGGCTGTGTTTTTCCACACATCGGAAGAATGGGATACCGCGGAAAATGTAAATGCGGCGAAAGATAGTGTGGAGAGACGGGAGGGCATACAATCTCGGTAGCGGAGCTCCAACGCTTCCATTTCGGACGCCAGTACAGCCTCTATTTTCTATAAAATATAAATATCGTACGATAAAAATCAAATTATATTTCGAATTATGAATTTTGTGACTGATTGAAAAAACGTTCTCCAACGATTTAATGAAGTAAAGTACGTGGGCATCGAAAAATAGTTATTGGAACGCGATCATAGATATAAATTTGGCGAGGGTCGCGAGATTATGACGAATGACAGTAGATGACCGGGTAAGTTGCATGCTTATTAACCGAGCCGATCAGGCACGACCCGAAAAGTCGCATGCCCGCTTTATTACTTGGCGACTCTCCCGTGACTCCCCCGGCGACAAAAATTTGGAGCAGGAACGATCCGATAGGTAGGTCGCAAAATGGAAGGAGTGTTTCGTTCAGTGATGTAAAATGACCGTCATTTTATACTTATACTTTTATACTTGACGGGAACATCTTTATAGATGTAAAATGACGGTCATGACTTTTTCGGTCGTGTTTTCCATCGCAACATTTTTGGATGCATGGTTCTTGACCATCAAACCAGCCCCATTTGAAGTAGTTTAAAGAAAAAAATTGTTTCATCATCTTTGGGCCTCATTTCTTTTTTTTACTTATTGTAATTAAACGATTGACCACCAAATGTTTTAACTAGATTACCAATTACCACTAAACGACCACCAATCGAGGTGAATAAATAGCAATTAAAAAAAAATGAATGCTGCATGGCTAACTGTATAGAGCTGGTGATCGTCGGGTTTCGGTCATTTTCGTCAATTTAGCATTCGTCATATGACGGTCACGTAATGGCTTCGTTTCCCAGCCATGAAGGTGAACGGACTCCCATAAAACTTTTCCGGATGCACCTTACGCGGTTCTCTACTGTATATCGTTTGTAACATACAAATCGTTATGTACAAAACTAAGCTTGCAATTTATGTTTTAATATTTTTAGACGATCAATGGATCCGCATCCGTTAATCGTTCTCTCCGCATAGACCCACCTGCTTGCGAGGTTTGAGGTGCGCCTTCCACTCCCTGAGCTCCTTCGTGTAAGTCTCCTCCTGCTCCTTGAGCTTCATGGTCTCGTGTTCCATCAGCATCTTTCTCTTCTCGTTCTGCAACTGCTCGAGCTCCTTTATCGTCGCATCGCTCTGAGCTCTGACCTCCTCCAGCTGTCTCGCATGCTTGAGCTCGAATCTCTGCTGCTCCGCGCGATACCGTTTCTTCTCGTTCTCCTGAAACTTCTTGAGTTTCTCACGCTCGGCGTCGGGATCCGTGACCAGAGCGGCGGATATCGATATTCTCATAGATTCCCTGAACATCATTTCCCTCGCTTTCATCTCGTTGCGAATTCTCTTTGGAAGATTGCGACGCTCGACGGTCTGGCGCTTTATCAGTTCCTCCTCCTTCCGCTGATTCATTCGCTTCATCTGCTCGAGCTCCTTCTCGTGACGAATGAGCATCTGGTGTCTCTGGAGGAAGAATATGTCCTTCAATTGCCGTTTGAGCAGTTGCTGCCTCTCGTGTATCTGACGCTCCTCGAGCTCCCAAATCGCCGATTCGCGAGCTCTCATGAGCTGTTGCTTCTGCTGCAGGAATTGCCGTTCCATCAGAGCTATCTTTTCGCGATGACTGTCCGACAGTCGTCGGAGCGACGTCTCGTGACTCTCGTTGAGCTTCTCCAGGAAGAATTTCTCTCTGTCCTCGTGTTCGGCCTCCAATTTCTCCTTGCTTATCTTGAAGGCGCTCTTCCTCTTCTCCTTTGGCATAAGATCGACCTCCTGCTTGAGAAGACGAAGTTCCTGCTTGAGGCCCTCGCGAAATTGCTTCAGATCGCGCTCCTGCTCGCCGCGAATTTTCTTCGAGGCAAGCCTGAGATCGGCCTCCTGCTGAGCCTCGGCCCGCTCGATCTGCTGCCGCTGCTGTCTCGCGAGACTCTCGAGATCGCTGTCGGCGCCGCGCTCCAGCAACTGGCGCTCCTGCTCGAAGCGTCTCTCCTGCTGGTCCTTGTTGAACTGCGCCTTCTGCGTCAAATCCTGAAATTGCTTCTGCTCCATTTTCTGCAACATCTTCAATTCCCGTAACTCCTGCTTGCGAAATATCTGATCGTCGTACGTCCGACCGTTCTCGTCGTCGCCGTAGATGACCTTCGACGTCGTCGTCGTCACGACCACGCCGTCAATCTCGAACTTTCTCGTGCGCTTTCTCGTCTTCTTCTTCAGATTCATTATTTGTATGTCCTCCTTCGTTCTCGCCGGTCGCGGCGGTTCGCGATTGTAATCGGGCTTCCTTCGAAGCACGACTTCCTCGTCGGGTTCGGAGGCTTGACGCGAATCTCGACCCGCGTGATTCTCCTTGTTCGAGCCTCGGCTGTCCTGGCTTATCGTCGTCGATATCGACTCGGCGTCCGAACGATCGATGCTCTTGTTCGGCGTGTGCGATCTCGTCGAGCCCGAGTCGCTGTGCGAGCGGGAACCCTCGTAAGAGTCCGGCGACGTGCGCTTGTCCTTCGGATTCTTCGGATCCTTCTCCTTGACGATCTTTCCGCTTCCAGCGCTGCGCCCAGATCTGTCGTTTCTCACTTGACCGTTCATCTTTCTCGCGCTTCTGTCGACGATATCGTCGACGTCCGTGGATTCGACCGTCGTACCAGCGAGGGTCATCGCGCTCTTGCTTATCTCGTCGCCGCTGTCGCTCTTGGTGCTGAAACGCTCGTTCGAGCTCAGATCGCTGTGAGACGAACCTGTTCGCATGACGCTGCGCTTGTTCGCCGGATTCATCGACGAATCTTTGACTTGCTCCCTCTCGTCGCCGACAGTTACCACCGACACGTGACTAGTGTCCTGTTGAGAATCCTCGTCAACTATCGGACTCACTATTACCACCTCGGATTCGTCCAATTTTTTGCCGATGCGCTTAGGTGTGCTGTTCTTGTCGGTAATGACGATTGGCTGCTCCTGTGGCGTGTACTCGAGACTGTCGAGACTCGTGAAGCCGTCGTCGTCGGTCGAGCTCTCGTTAACCTGAGTCTTGTTCGTCTCGTTGGCGACGATGACGACCTCGGACGAGGGGGATTGACGGCGCGGTGGCGGAGTCGAGGCCGCGTCTATCAAGACCGGAGGATGCGTCGTCACCACTGTTACTTGACTTATGTTACTCGCTAGACTGTTCGATGGATCCGGGGTATCCGCGGTTATGCGCACTGTCGTCGAGGTGTTCGAGCGGGGATCCTGGTCAGCTTGAGATTTTCCTGAAACAGTTTATAATATTTAGTTCGTTGATCTTGAATGAATATTTTTTTGTTTTTATCTGTTTTGTTTTTTTCGAAACAATTCATATTACTGACCGGTTATGACAACGACGTTGTCGCCGCTTCCGGTTCGCGACAAGCTCTTGCTCCTTATGGGTGTCGACGTGATGACCGATACGTTGACGCCCGAGCCACGTCTCTCCTGTCCAGAGCTCCGATCCACCGTGTCTTCGTGCCTCTGATTTTTTCTCTTTCCATCGAACTCCTCGTCGAAATTCTCGAGCGAATCGTTCCTCGACGAACCGGCGCTCCGACTCTTTCCTAGATTTTCAGTCTTTGATACGCTGTATTCAGCACTCTTGATGTTCTCCGTTGATATCGACTTGAGGCTGCTTTTGTCGGAGAACAGAGAAACTTCGCTGCTCGCCTCGGGACTGCGCTTGAGTGTCTCGATCGACGCGTCGGACATGCGTTTTCCTGATTCCATGGAAATTCGCTTTTCGAGGACCGCGTTCAATTTGTCCTCGACGGACTTACGTTTCTCGTCCAAGCTCTGACGGCTTTCCTGCAGCGACGTTTGCCTCTCGTATCGACCTCGTTCCTCCACTAATTTACCGTCCCGTCTGCGTGCAACACATTTGTTTAGGTAAAAGTAATATCTTAAATGAACAAGTATTTTCTGGTACATTCCTTACCGAAAGCTATAGATAATAAAATTTGCGATAAACTCACCCTCTCTTCTCCTCCAAAGACGTTTGTTTGCTGAAAACCGGCTTCTTCCAAACCTCCGAAGCTTCCGGCTGAATGGGGGCGGATTTTCTCTTCTCCTCTAAGCTAGGCTGACTCTTCGTCCCCGCAGTTCTCTTGCCGTCTCCGGATTTCGTTCTCATATCCACACTCTTGTTGTTCTCCGCTCCATCCCGCCTGTTCTCCTTCTCCGCTATGACTCGTTCCTCCGCGGTATCGTCCGTTCGTGTTTTTTCAATGCCTCTCTTCTGCTCCTCACCGTTGAGACTCGTCGAAACTGCATTGGCGTGATTTTCCGCCAACAGAGGTTTCTCATCGGCGGACGGCGATCCGTCCGGTCCGACCTCCATGGCGCACGGCTTGTCGACACCCTTAGGCGCGTTCTCCTTGTCATCGCCTTTGCTGTTCTGACGAGCCGCAGGCGGTGGCGGAGCCGGGCCCTTGTCTCGCGATGCTCGTCGCTCACTCGTGTCGCCAGCAACTGGTGGTTTCGGCGCCTTGAAAAAATAATAAAAATAAAATCAATGTACGGATGTTACAAAAGTGAATGAAAAAGTAAGATTTTTGTCAAGAGACATTTGACCCACCGGTTTTTTCTCAACTGACAACGGAATACTCTCTTTCGAGTCAGCCTTGCGCAGTTTCTTGCTCTTCTCCTCCTTCTCGCCATCCCGATTGATCTCACGCTTGTTACTCTCCTCTCTCTTTGCTGGCTCGACTGACGCAACAACACCTTCCTTCTCCGTGACTGTAATTGGAAAGAAAATAATTGGTAAAAAAATATCGTAAGAGCGATCAAATAAACTAAATCGAGGTAAATGAGGAAAGTCAGCTCACCTTTAACATCAGTGTCGCTGCGCATAGATGTAGAGTCATCTCCGAGTTGGTCCAGCTCCAGGGGAAGCTGTGACGTGCGCTGCTCCTGGAATGTACCAGTCGGTGTTAGCAAAAATGAAGAGGAGGAAAACAAAAATTTAACGAAAAAAATCTGCATCCAGAAAGTTGAAATATTCGCGAAGATATCGTGTGAAAGTGATCGGCGAAAGAACATTTAAGAAAATAAATAATACACAAATCAATGTACTACAGCAGCTGAGAGTTTTGAAAATTAACTACCTACGAAAAAATTGCCTTCAGGCTTCGTACATCGAATATGCCGTGGCTCAAAATTTGCTCAAAAAAAAGCGCAAACAAGCGCCGGTCCTCCGTCCATATTTATCGAGCAACTCGATATCGAAATATCGCGTGAAAAAAATGGATTTAAAAAATAAAAGACATGAAGATTCGATAATAAGAAACGCTTTGAGCTGCGAAAGCTACTGACCTGGCAGTCGCACGGGTGATGGGGCTGGCGAGGCCCAGGAGAGCCGCATGCACAGCCAAATTTTGAATTTACAACAGCACATTCATTAACGCATCGCATTACACAAGTTCATTACAGTTTTCATAGATAATATAAAAAGGGGGGTCTCGGGGCACGATGTCAGTTGCGAACAACGGAATGAAATTCTATCGATGAAAAATCTACGATGAGCGAGAATGTATTTAAGGAGGGAGTCTCGCTGCGCGCTGACTTCGCATAAGTTCGACAACAATAAGAGAAAATTGCAATTACTTCTTGATGGTGTAAAAATCTGAAAAAAT